>PVKA01008350.1:0-73294 GCA_004027165.1 Ctenomys sociabilis
ATCCACCCATCCATCCATCCATCCATCCATCCATCCATCCATCCATCCTTCCATTTAGTTACCCATCCAACCAACCAACCGTACATACATGCATACAGCTGTCTGTCTGTCTATCAGCCTGTCTGCCTGTCTGCCTGTCTATCTATCTATCTATCTATCTATCTATCTATCTATCTATCTATCTATCTATCATCCATCCACCATCCATCCATCTGTCCAGCGATCCATCCATCTATCCACCCAACCATCCATCCATCCACCCTTCCATATTGCTTTTCACTTCATACCAGGCCCAGAATGACTGGATGAAGAGACAATGAATGTGGCAGGTGCACCAGGCTTTATGGGGAACACAAAATGCAGTTGGAGGGATAAACACAGGTTAATAGGAATCTGGGATTTTACTCAAAGTGTAAAGAGAAAATTTTGAAGAATTTTCAGCAGAGATGTGTTACTATCTGATTAAGTGTGTATAAGATGCATGCTACTGGATCTTGCAGAACAAGTTAAACAGGAGCCAGGAGTGTCAACAGAAAGGGGGTAGTGGCAGGGGTATAGCTGGAAGATGCTCTCACCTAGTAGAGAGCAGCAGGGATGGAAGGTGCTAGAAGGGTGTGAGATGCATTCTGGATGTAGGCACTGGCCTGTGATTTGGGTTTGAGGAGAGGGAAGGAAGGAAGAGATCTGCGACAATTCCCAAGTTTCCAACTTGCAGAACCTTATGTATGTTCTGTGACATTTCTAAGATGGAAAGCTGGGGAAGAGGTATTGTTTCCTCCATGCCCAGCAGACATTTCCTGGGCATCTGCTGTGTGCTGGGGACTCAACACCTGCTTCTGAGGATGGGGCAAGAGGCAGGGGTTCAGTCATACCTCCAACTGCCCATAGAGGGGTGTGCTTCCCCTGGGCCCTCCAAAGGGGCAAGTGGAATTGAGTCATCGCACAGTGTGGGGAACCCAACTGTATACCCACGTCTGCTCACCAGATTGTAAGGTTTTCAGAAAATCAAAGTTGACCTGGCATTGACCATGCAGAGAAAAATGACTTTACTCTTCCTATAAAACTGACTTAAGTATCATGTAAATCATACCAAATGACCACATTTCCTTTTTCCCTTTGGCCAGTAAGGAATTCAGACCATAAATCTGCAGCTCTGTTGAAGACTGCAGAACTTATCGTTTCCATCCTGGCATCCTGGCTTTCTCCTTGCTGTGGATCTATGGATGAATCTGCCTGAACATCTGTTGCCGCTGCCCTGACCAGCCTGGCTGCGTGTGTGGCTTCAGGCCTATGTGCTTAGACCATGTGCAGTCTAGAGGTGTTTGTGCAGACTCCAGCTGAGCCCAGCTGCTTTCCTGGATCTTGGACTTGAGCTGAGGGCTGGTAGCTGGGGTGGTTGCTGAGGTGCACTACCAGGTCCCACCTGACAGACTGGGAACCCAGACACAGGATGTTGAGGGCTCTCAGCCCAGTACTTCCCTGATAATTACCCTCCAGGAAAGAGGGGAGGGCCCAAAGCCGTGCCTCTTCCATAGGCTTGCCTTATCTAGGCAAGCCTTGGGACCTCCCAGGACAAGGCCCAGCCCCCTTCATTCTGATGCCAACTGTACTGCAACCCAACCCCCCTCTACCTAGTCCCTTCCCCTTCTTCCCTCCCTCCTTCTCCTTACCTCTCTCCTTTCTTCCTTCCCCTTCTCTGTCCTTTCCTGCTTCCCCTTCTCTTGGTTCCTCCTCCCCTCTTCCCTCCCTCCCCCTCCCTCGCTCACCTTTCTCTTCCCTCTCCTTTTCCCTCTCCCTCCTTCCTCCTCCTTCCCCTGCTCACTTTTCCCTCTCCTTCCTTCCCTCCTTCCTTCTCTCTCTCCCTCTCACCCTATGCCATGGACCCTAAGAGTACACAGCTCCCAATCAGCTTCCTGTGCACAAATACCAGTGGCTCTCTCTCCCAGGGGACCCAGCCTAAGACACTGCAGCAGCAGTTCTCAGAAGAACAAGATTTCTCTAAACTGCAAACATGCACATGCCTGCTACCCATGAAACAATGAGGAAGGGGAGAAGAAGGGAGCTGCAAGGCGATTGGCAAGCTTTGCTTCTGGTAGAATTCCCTCTGTAAGTATTCAGATGGCTCTGTGCAGAGATCCCACCACACAGGATGGTAAGAATACTTGGTTTGAAGTCAGGAGACTTCATATCCTGGTCTATTTCAACTTGCATGGACTTTGGCAAATTAAAGACTTCTCTGATGTTGGACCAGGGAGATAGCTCAGTGGAATAAGTGCATGCCTGGCAAGCACAAGGTCCTGAGTTTGATCCCTAGTACCACCAAAAGAAAAGACTTCTCTAAGCCTCACTTCCTATAACTGCAGAATGGGTCAAATCACCTTTATAATTGTTATAAAGAGTGAAATGAAACCAAGCATAGTGGCACACGCTTGTCATTCCCACACTGAGGGAGGCTGTAGCAGTGTTCAAGTCCCACCTAGGCAATTTAGCAAGTCCCTGTTTCAAAATTAAAAATAAAAAAGAGATAAGAGGGTCTGGGGAGATTGCTTGGTGATCTAAACACCTGTCTGGTAACCTCAAGGAACCAGGTTTGATCCCCAGTACTGCATGCCCTGCCCGCCACCTGCCAAGCAGGCCACCCATACTGGACATAGTGGCGCGTGCCTCTAATTGAAGCTCTGGCAAGGCTGAGACAGGAGGATCACTATGACTCTAAGCTATATAGTGAGACCCTGTATGAAAGAAAGATTAAAAGAGAGAGATTTACTTATTTTTGTCTTTTTGAGACATGGTTTCTTAAGTAGTTCAGGCTGGCCTTAAACTCAATTTGTAGCCCCAGCTGGCCTGGAACTTGCACTGATCCTCTTGTCTCAGCCTCCAGAGGGCTGAGGTTACAGGTGCATGCCACCACATGCAGCCTCCTAGGACTTTTTTCATAACATATTTAGTGCAGGGAGTGCAGAGTCTCACTCTACACAGATTGGACTAGTAGTGATTCTCCTGTTTTCAGCCTCTCATGCGCTGGTATTACAGGCATGCACCACCACACCCAGTCTCAGTTGCCATCTCAGGGCACCCCGGGGGTGGGGCTGGCACAGCATGCTGGGGCTTAAGCCCTGGTCCCTGCATCAGCCTAACCTAGAACTATTTTTCAATGAAAGGATCAACATGAGCTCAGAACCATAAAAGTGCCTGAAACACTGCCCAATACATAATGGTTTCCTCAGGAACAGGGTGGGGCTCCCTGGAGTTTCACAGTCAGAGGGGGCCATGCACATTGCAGTGTGATTTCTAGGAATATGATCAAGTGAGCTGCCTGTGGGCTGGGGCCTAGTGGGCAAGGTTACCCATCCCATGGCAGTTCATCAGGCGCTTCCTTGCTCCTGCCCCTGAAGAGGGCCTCCCTGGAAGTTAATGGATCGGACTGGGGCCTTGGAAACAATAGGAAGACCAGCACCCTTTCCCTGCAGCATGGGATCTTTGTGCAGGGGTGACTAGAAATTTACGTGCAGAGCAGCCTAGTGAGTGAGAGAGAAGGCGCCTGGGAGAGACCACTCCACAGGACTGGAGCTCCGTTTTCTCCACTCTTGGGACTGGTTCAACCTCCAGTCAACGTCAGACGAGACTGTGGAATGAGTGGCTGACTGGCCCAAATAAGTTCCTTATCCTGCCCCTACCACCATCACCGAAGAGCTCTGGTGGTGTGCAGAGGGTAAGATGAGAGTGCTGTGGGGGTGGGCTCTGAGGATGGCACTTTGACGACAGCCCGGAGACCCACCCTCTGTTTTCCCGCACAGTTGTGCGCAGCTTGGTCTGTGTCTACATGGCTGGTGGCTGTGGTGTGCAATGCCCCTGTGACAGGTGCAGCTTCCAGGGCGCAGAACTGTTTTCATTTGCATAAGGATAGCCCTCAGCTGCTTTTGCGATACCAGAATGGAAGTGAAGGGTTGCAACAAAAACTGAATGGCCAAAAAAAAAAAAAAAAAAAAGCCCTAAATACTTTTTGGAAGCTTCAGAAAATGTTGTTGAGCTCAATCCTTGAGAAGTTAAATAAGTTAAGGGTCATTCCCCAAGAAGGTGGTCATTCCTTCTCCACCTAGAGGACTTAACCCCGACCTAGTCTGACAGACGGCAGGGCCAGTAGGCTGTGCAAAGTCCTGCTCGATGAATGCCCAAAGCACCACACCTCCCACAATGCCTCTCTCGCTGTTTCACAGATGAGGAACTAGAGACCCAGAGAGAGTTGGTGACCGGTGCGAAGATTACATGTCAGAGAAGAGATGGCAGAGCGCAGGTCTGTGTTGAGTCAGACCCTGGTGCCTGACAAGCCTTTCTGTCAGCTCCTAGGACAACGCTGAGCAGGGAGAAGACTGAGATGACAGGAAAACAAATGTGAAACACTGCATTCAGGCCCAAGAGTGGTAGAAGTTTCCCTGAGCTGGTACGTCAAGGTGGGCCTGTCATGGGCACTGAGAGTACGCCTCCTCTCCTAAGTGTGGAGGAATCTACCCACTAGAAAACCAGATTCTCAGGCCAGCTGTATGGGACAATTGCTCTGCTCTGGCCATGTAACCCAACACATGAGAAACTGTCACCCAAAGCACCCAGAGAATAGAGTGATCTGAGCCATCTGACACTGCCCCAGGGCGAGCACAGAAGGCACTATGCTGGGATTTAAAAACTCGAAGATCCCAGGTAGGTTTGTTTCAACTCCCCAGATAAAGAGAAACAACATGATAAGCTAGCCCCTTTGTCATCCTGAATTAAAAGGATTAAGTGTCTTTTAGAGATTGCTGTTCTTTAGGTCCAAGCATAGAAATTTATTGAATTTCACATTGACATGATAACAAAACTTGGGGGAAATAAAAGACAATATGTGGGAGACATGTATTTAGGAACAGAAAGGGGAAAACTGTGCCTCCCTTTTTACTTGAAATAGAGGGAAGATTCCATGTCAGGGAAATCAATCCAGAAGACAAAGGTGAACAGCAAACTTTCCCGGGTCATTTCCTGTTGACACAGGAAGAAAAGCTTCTGGCCTGTTTACTGGGAATCTCTTCAGTTCTGAAGGTCACTGGTACAGGAAGCAGTGGAGAAAAAAGATGCCTCTGTCACAGGAGTGATGGAACGATTTGTCTGGCCTGAACGTTCCCATTTTTTGCTCTTTCTGGTGAGTGCAGATGCCAGGGAGCTGCCTGCTCTGAGCCTGGACAACATCACCTCGCTCCCGTATGCTCATGCTCTGATATTACTCCAAGATGGGGAAACTCCCGGCGGGGCAGAACCCCTAGTCTCCACCAAGGACCTGTGGAGCCTCTTTGTCATCCCCCTGCACCCAGTCTGTGGAGTCTCCTCGCCTGTGAGGATCTCTGTCCTGCCATTTTTCTCCTTTCTTTTTCATACTAATTATAAGTAAAACTAACAACTGACTGTGGCTCTCAAGCAGAGCATGTGGGTGTGCTCCTTCGGCATGAAGTTCAGATCCACTTCTTCCATCCCTGTATCACATCCCTATCCAGCTCATGGTAGCCCCCCCCCCCCGTGAATACTTGAAGGATATTAATGTAGCATTCATGAATAATTAGATGTCACATTTATTTTTTTCTAAACAGTCTCCTCATGTTTATTTTTTAAAGAGAATAAAAGATAAAAACATCAGAAACCATACAGAATTTCACTAAAAATGATAGGAATTCAACAATGCTTGTTGTATCGCATATTGTTGTCTTCAGATTAGTTGTTCAGATTAGCGCTATAAGTGTGCAAAGTTGGCGAGAAAATTAAAGAAAGAGAAAAAAACTTAAGCATTAACTGCTCCTTTCAATAGAACATCAGAATTCATGAATAATTGGAAATAACCACAAATGTTACAAGTGCTTTTATTTACATCACTTTTCTTTGCATGCTGAGGTGGCCACACCATCAAAGGTATCCTGGTTACAAAACAGCCAAACTGTCGCTTTCATGAAATGATGCTCCTTTGTTCATTTCACCCAACACAAATTTACTGAGCACCTGTCCAGTGCCAGGGGTCGATGCCAGAAATCCCATGGGGGCAGAAACAGAAACCTATCCTCAGGAGTTTCCAGTCTATCTGTGGGCCACAGCAGGAGGACAAATATGAATGAAATAGTGATCTGGTGACATCGCTATGACCCTGGGAAGGATAAGATAAGGTCTGAGAAGAATGTCTGGGCAAAGGGAATGTCGCATGCATGTGCTACAGAAGTCAGTGGAATCTGGGCTGGAAGGGAGTTCTTGCTACCTAAAGTAGGGTGGACAGGGAGGTCCACCATGGATCTCCTTGAAAGAAGATAATTTGTTTCCAGGTTGGCCAAACATGGCCCTGGTTGCATGTATTATGTGTACAGAGCTGGCTAGCAGGTTCCTTTACCCCCTCTGTTGGCTGTAAGCAATGCACAGCAGCTCGCCGAGGTGCTAGTGTGTGGTGCTGCTGGAGTGTGATGTGCTGCCTGCAGCTCCCAAGCAGCGAGCCTGATGCAGGCCAGGTCGGAGCAGACGGTTGGAAACTGAGGCTCGAGAAAGAACATTGCTGTCTCTCAGGGCACGAAGACTGGACAGCAGAGCTGGCGCACTGGGCCCCTGAGCAGAAGACGCTTCCTCAAACTGCGTTACGCACACTGTGTTTTCTTCACCCTCTCACTGCAGGTTGCAAAGGAGCCACAGCCTCCTACCTAGCCCAGCTTATTGCACTCACCCACCTCCCACCTCTCTCACAGTCACTCATCGCCAAGCCACTCCCCTCTTCATGAATTAGTAAAACCCAGATTCAGCCCTGGGTGAAGACCTTCGTTCTGGTTAGCCACTGAGCTGACTGGACTTAGGGTCCCCTTCACCACCCCCACGGTAGATATGTGTTTGCCTCTTTATTCTCACTGTGGGTTGCCGTGGAAGTGGTAGGTTGGAATTACTGAAATGCCAATAACATTTCCCTGGTGTTGCAAATGTGCACTCCTCCAGACCAGGAGGAAGCTGTCAGAAAGGGGTCTGTGTCGTGGAGACAAACTAAGTGGGAAAAAGAGCAGACTGAAAGTTACCTAGGCAGTCAAGTGGTCTGTTGCAGCTGGTCCTTCCGGCCCCAGCTGGTGGGGCTGGCTCACTGACTGTGGCCTGATCCTGAGGCTGGGATCAGCAAGGACCTCCACGCAGCAGCCCGACTTCCAGAGGTGGGAGCCACCACTGAGCATTCTTGAGGTAGGATGAAAAACAAATACAACTACAAAGGAGACAAGGACAATTATACTACTAAAAATGCAATTAGAAGAACCCCTGCAGCTTCGAGGCACAGCTTCTTTCACTTCCAGAAAAACCTCTATCTAAACTAGGCTCTGGGGACAGATGTCTTTCACCTGTACATTGGGCTCCCGTCTACCAGCAGATGTCCTCGGAAAGTGTGCTATTAAGAGGAGAGCAGTTCTCAGCTTCCAATACATGTACAGGGTTAGCATTTTAACAGCCCACACAATAAGCAAAATGGAACACTCAGGTAACCCACTTAGGGATACGCCCAAGTTCCCAGAAATATACCCAGCTCCAAGCCACAAGGGTTTTTCTATTCTCCCTCTATTTCTGAGTGTGTACTAATAAGCTTCTGCCTAACAAATCTCTTTATCTTCTTAGTGACGCGTCCTGAAAATTCTGTCTCTGTGAAGGGGATCAGCAAACTTGTAAGCTGTCCATGTGTGCAGTGAATTAGATCTCCTTACCCTTACCTTGGGGACTCTTCTTAGACTCCTTGTCAGGTACCAGTGAGGATGGCAGAGGAGGATCGAGATGAGCAAAGGCCCAGGTAAGCACATCACTGAGATGGTACAGGATCCAGATGCTGTGCCTAGGACTTAAGTCTGGAAGATTCTAGGTACCCATAGTTCTGTGGGGATCAGGCTTTTACAGGGGCTCAAGACCATGTTATTAAAGAGGTCAGTTGTGTCTGTAGGAACCCATGCCAGACAGGTGATGGCTGCTGTGTATAACCTGACCATTGACCAGAGTAACGAAATGAGGATCAATTGTCCTGAAATTTAAGATCATGTTTTCTCCCTCCCATTGATCAAGGAAAGACTCCAAAGGAAGGAGGAAAATAATTAAAAAGTAAAGAACCTTACATAATGAGATTTAAAAGAAGACTTTTGAAGCCAACAAGGAACTGTAGGCAACACTTCAAAGGGCCCAGAATCAATGTTTGTCAATAGCAGTTTTGCATCCTTTAATTTATCTTTCACGAATATAAAGTGTGATGTTATTAGGAGACCATCCATGCTGTAATTCCGTTTGAGATTTGATGAATCAGAACCCCACGGACACTCTCCCCACATGGGCAGGGCAGGGGCCTGTGGCGGGTGCCTTTCCTCACCCTGCAGCAGAGGTGACCTCCGCATATAACACTCAGCACAGCCCGGGCACCTTCACCTGCCACACTCTTAGGAGACTTTCTTCGCCAAAGAGAGACTCTCCTGGGACTCAGCCCAGCCCTAAAGTTACCATTTGTTTAATCAAGATAGTTGCTTTGCAAAACATTAAACATTAAACAGTATTTGATGCCTAGTTAATAATTTGCATCCTCTTCATTTGTTGCTGAATCCTTAGAGACAGACACCCACCCCTCAAAGGCAGAGATAACCAAAAGAAAAAACTTACCGTTGAAAGCAAATCAGGAGGCTTTAAACTGTTATGATGCTTGCCAGGATGTCTGAGCTCCAGGTTCTGCTGCTCATAGTTCTAATAGGACAGTCCACAGCCTGGGTAAGTGTGCTTTTCAAATACCTATGGGTGGAGACCCTGAGGTTAGGAAGACCACTCAGATGGGCTGGGAGCTGGAGACACCTGAGCTGTGAAAGTCAGGCTGCCATGTGGAAAGTTCCTGTGTGCGAGACCACATGTGGGCCTGTGGCCTGGACTGCTGCTGAGTAGCCAGTCCCGTGGTGACATCTATCAGACTTGAGCCTTCAGGGAGCAGGGCCTCCACAAGCGCTTCCTGATAAAAGAGACTGGGTCAAGAAAAATCCCCTAATCTATGGTTGTAACCTGGCAGAGAGCTGAGAGAACCCTTTGAGAAGCCTTTGACAGCCACAAACTCTCTCCCCAGAAAGATAGGTCTCCGTGCTGGCGCTGACACACACACAGCCAGTCTTCCTGCCATTCGGGCCCCACTCAAGGATAAGACCTCCCATGCTCAGCCTTTCAGGGGAGTCCTGCTTGCTGGAAATGACCTGACAAAAGATTTGCTTACATGGATTAAATGGAAGAAGGACCTTTTTCTCATTTCTTTCCTAACCACAGTGCACTGGGTGGGAGAGAGAGGGTGAGCAGAAGCCCAAGGCAGTTGTGGTGAGCAGGGAGGCGAACCGGCCTTAGAGGGTCCCAAGTAGGGGCTGAAGATTTTTGGGATGAGGTCTGTGTGCCCTTGAGGCCCAAGTGCCAGCTGGCTCTGTGTGGACAGGGGAAAGTCGGCCTTCAGTGAAAACTGCACCTCCTGGCAATCCCAAACTGGCTGGGGCCTGAGTGTGGGCCTCGGTGCAGGAATCCGGCAGTCTGCTCAGCCACACTGCAGCTGTGGGGTGTTGGGCGGGTAACACGATCTCTCTGAGCCTCAGTGTGCTCTTCCGTGAACCAAGAGCTAATCTCTCCCAGATCTGGGAAGGTCACGATTAGATGAGGTCATTCATGTGGCTTTCAATAAATGTTAGCTCTTGAGGTTTAAAATTTCCAGAATGAATACAACTACTCTCCAAAAAAAAAAAAAAAAAATTAAAGACTGTTCCCCTTTGTTGAGGAGATGGAGGAAGAAAGTGGGCAGGGGTGGGAACTGGAGCAGCAGTCTTAACCTCTGTGTCTTACTCAGTGCCTGGTGCCTGCGTGTTTTACTTACCGTTTCATTCCATGGGGCATTTCCTGAAGGAAGCAGACTGAATTACAGGCTTTCTCATTAGCATGTTTTTAGGACAACAGCTCCTCCTCCTCTTGCAGTAAACTTCTCAGACACCTGTCTTGGCCGCATAGTAAGCTGCCAAGTGATTGAATTGGAAAGGGTTTTCTTTTTCAAACTGTGACTTGTGTACGTGTGGTGGCTGTGATTATAGACTATTATCAGGCCCTGCATCACCTAATGGCTGGTTGGCTGGTTGGCTGTGTGGGGCTGAGACAGCAGAAATCCCACAGGTCCAGAGAAAGGCTGCGCAAATGGTGGGAGGCCTAAGGGAGGCCCACGAGAGGCCCAGAGAAAGTGCCAGTCGGAAGGAATTAAGCCTAAAGTTTGCAGGCAAGGAGAAGGGTTGATGCAGTCTGTTTGAAGTTCACAAAAGGATAATGGTCCCGAAAAATCCCTTTTTTTTGCAAGCCCCAGTGAATTTTTAGGGTTAGCGATGAAATTATGAGTCAATAATGGATAAAAGAGAAAATATGAGAGATAGCCTTCAGGCAATGAGCTTCGTCAATTCCAAAGAGAGGATTCGGGGCTTTGGAGTGTTTTCTTACCCAGATGTGTGCCAGACAGGTGGTCGGGAAGGCAGCTCGCCTTCCACAGGCCTGCACAGAGGCATCCAGGGGAAAGCGGCCAAGTCGCTCAGATGCTTTGGAGAGCTTGGGACATCGTCAGGAGACAGAAGCCACATAGCCAGATGTGGTTAGCAGCAACAACCAACTGCTAGCACATAATGAGGTTGTCCTGAGTGTAGGCCAGGAGCTTTCTGCAGGTTAGTTCATCTCCAGCAGGAACCTGAGCAGCAGGTACTGCTCCTGGCCCCATGTTATACAGACGGCACTGGATAACTTGGCCCCATGTCCTCTAGCTTGGAAACAATGAAGCTGAGCTTCAGGCAACAGGCCTGGGGCCCTGGCTGAGCATGAGATCGCCCTGGTCCATATCATACCAGGGGTGTGGTTCTGCTGGTGGGCACAGGAGGCTCAGACCAGGGCCCCATTTGCTGTGTGGTGTGTTGTTAGCTCCACATGCCTCGGAAACTGAAGACAGACCATTGCAGGACTGGTGATGGTTAGCTATTGGCAGGGCACCAGGTAGTCTCGCATGAATTCAGACCATGCAGCAAATAGTATGCAGACTCTTCTCTGGGATCACTTTTTAACATAGAGTTTTATATACTCACCCATCCATCGATCAAAGAGCTGCAGGTCTAATGTCATTGCTGTGACCTCCAGGGCTCCCTTCATACATGGTCTTCTGGTCCACACTGGTTTTCCCAAATTGATCTTGACATCTATCTCCAAGTAGCTGTATGTTGTTAGCCCTACTCTCTAAATTAGCAATGAAATTATAAGTCAGTCAAGGAGTTATAAGTCAATAATACCCCAGAGATGCTACACTAACTTTCCGGCTGGGACTGGAGCATAGGTCTGTCTAACTCCTTGTCTATTATAGGAGGCTACTATAAGAAAGGTGGAGCCTGTCTTAGAACTCCTTCCTGCTGTGGTTCTTAGTGTGATTTGGGGCATGCTGGGGAGCTGGCTGCAATGGGTTAGTTTCTAACCTCTGCTGGGGTTAGACGCTGAAAAGCAATGCTGGTTAGGCCTGTCCTGCTGAGCTTGGCCCATCCACAGAAAGGAGTAGAGGCTAGTTTCCCCAAACAAAGCCAGCTCACAATTAAAATGCTTGTGTGCTTGTCTCTGGGCCCTATGTGTCCCAGGTACATGAGCTACAAAGACAGCTGTAGAGACCAGAGGTTGCCACTTGGCAGCGTGGCACACACTCTGTGCACAGCCTGGGCTTTATCTGGCAGGGGGTCAGTCTGCAGGGTGCATTAGCTTTCTTTTGCTTGCCAGGCTGCATTTGGAAAGCAGAACATTTTACTTGAGATGCAGATCTCCAAGCATTTTTAATTTTGTTTTTAAGAATCAGAACTCCTGATCACACTGGAATCACATAATCTTGCACAGCACTGTGAGGCGAGCAGCCAGAGCTCTGGTAGCAGAAGAAATCTGAGTGTCCCAGGTCCTGTGGGCCCACCATGCTTTGCCCCCTGCCCACTGTGCTGCTGCACCATGGCTGCCTGGTTCTGCCCAGGAGAGTCACACACAGAGGGACACAGAGAGACACAGTCACTTGGCTGCTATAGAAGCAAGATCGGAGCCAGTTCGGGATGAGCAGGTGACCAAACTCAGCCTCTAGCTGATGCTAGCGCCGAAGTCTGCCTGGCCCCTGGCCCCACATAAAACCTTTGTTTGCTTGTTTATTTATTTGTTTGCTGTACTGGGGATCAAACTCAGAACCTTGTGCTTGCCAAGCAGGCACTTATGCAGCTCAGCTGTATCTCCAGCCCCAAATAAGGTCTTTGATGGGAAGGTTTGTGCAGAATGTTGGTCTCTTTCAGACTGAGGAGAGGTGGGAAAGTTGTTTCTCTCACTCCTGCTCCAATCTATGGAGTCTTCTGCAAAAGAGAGAGATCAAATTTAATTGCAACTTCTCTGAATTTTTTTTTTAAGAAAAACTGATCCTAAGCATGAGTCCAGCTCATTAGCTTTGGCAGTGTACACTGGTATTTAGGGAAATCAGGTCGCCGGAAATCGCCTGTGTATATAGGCACAGATATATTTATATTCTAAATTCATTAGGGTTTCCTAAATGCAAAAGCAATTCTGCTGTCACAGAGAAACAGCATGGCAGAGTACTCGGCAGCCGGGATTTTAAATAAAACATGCTTTTTCTTCATAATTAATATAACAAGCTTTCTTGGCTTAGGGCTTGGCAAAGATCCCAGGGAAAATGGGGAGGGGGTACTGGTGTGACATCCTGTGACCCGACAACTTCCAGGAGACTGCTGTGCTCTCTTGCCTCTGCCCCTCCCCCAGCTGGCTCTCAAGTATTTGCAAATAAAGGAAGAAGAAAATTCCAGGCTCACTGACAATAATGGCTGCTAATAACACCAACAGCATCGACCATTTGTTAAGTCTTTACCACATGCTTCAGGTTTAATTTTCTCATTTGAGCCTTCCTACTGCCTGAGGTGGGCACCAGGGTCACCCAGATTTCACAGGTAAACAACAACAACAACAACAACTAAGCTACAGAGCAGTTAATATAATCTGCTGAGGATGCCACCCAACCAAACCCATCTGCCCTGTCCTGGCTCCCTGCATGTGATTTCCATGGCTAGTTCATCCTGCCAGGCCCAGCCCCTCAAGCCGACCATCCAGTGTGGGACAGAGGCAGGCTGGTGGAGGCCTTGGGCTCCAGCTTCCAGCGACAGGATAACCTAGTCCCACTGAGGATCCCACGCTGTCCCTGCAGCTCTACCTCCACAAGGTACAAAGTTAAGTCTTGCCAGACACTAAATGATTTGTTGGGTGCTTCCGAAACCTTAGCTATGCACGAATCCACCTTTAGGAAATTTGCCACAGCCCAAATGAGTTTCCTAATACCTTTGTTAAACAGAATCACTTTGACTCTACCTACACCGATTTCCATTTTTTTTTTTTTTTTGTAAGGGAATTGTCTCTCCTATCAGTGAGGAATCCAACAAAGCAAAGTGGTGTCGGTGTAGCTGAATGCTAGCTGGCTACTGGCCTCAGGGTGACACCAAGCCCAGACAACTAACCTCTTGCTAGAGGGGAGACCTGCAAGTTGTGGAGGATGGAGGGGACCTGGCGCCACCCTGTGGAGGGATTGAGAGGGTGACAGTGAGCTTGAGGAGGGAATGTCTCTCCCTTCGATGCCTTTTCATGCTCTGGCCAGGAACCACCCTCAGGAACTCAGGTATCACAGTGGTCCACCTACCTCAGCACAGGCAGCAGGGAAGTGTGGATACCTTCCAGGGTGGGGTCAGTTCCCAGCTGTGGGCACTCACCTTGTGGGAGCCATGGGCCATTTGCTGAGGCCCTGCCTGAGGCCATGGTCGGGGCTTGTGCCCATGTGCTGGCCTCAGACCTCACCCAGTCTTGTTTTGTCTATTCTTTGGCCTTTCCAAAGGGTTTCTCGGTGCATTATCGCATAACCAAAAATGAGAGTTTGTGTCCCAGCTGACTTCACTCCTGACCGGCCGCCCCAGCCGCCTCCCACCCCAATTGGTAGGACCAAAGTACTTGGGCCGACCCACGTGTGCACCTTTTTCTCCAAGTGTTCGACCTAAGAGGGGTCTGCTGCAAATGCTGAGAGGGGGACAGTGAGCTTGAGGAGATGAGGTGACAGCGAGCTACGCACCCCTGAGCTACCAAACCCCCTCCAATCAAACATCAGACTAGATCAGCAAATTCTGCTTTGTGTGACTGAGGAAAGAGGGACATGGGACAGTCTAACAACTGCACAGAGCAAAGACAAGCCGGAGTCTCCGTGGCCAGGAATTCAGTGCCTAAGAGACCTCGGTGTAAAGCAGGCGTGTCCAAGAACAAGGTCACCTAGCACTGGCTGAAAATGCGTGTTCTGGGCTGGCCGGTCCCAGGAAAACTGGTCTGGTGCTCTGCATCGCTGCTGAGCTGTCCCCATGTTCCCTGTGCACAGCACCATGTGAGAGCTGCTGTTTCTAAAATGCAATTTTTGGCCACACAGATGAGTTCCTTTCTTCTGTTTCCATGTCACTGCCACAGGAAGCTGCAGCCAGCCCTTGGACAGCTTAGCAGGGCAGCCGCACAGAGGCCCCTGAGTCAGGCACAGGTGATTGGTGTGTGAGACAGGGGGCCTGGGTCCAGCCTCTCCCCACCCTGAATGCTCAGGACCCTACACGAGCCTCTTCACACTGACTTCCGTTGCTCCTTTGCAGGTGAAGGGTCTTGGGTCAGCTCCTCTCTATGACAAGCACCCGATGCAAGCATCACCCCTAGGAGCTGCAGCCCACACCCTCTCCTGTGGCATCCCAACTTCCCTACTGAGATTTTCCTCCTCCCTAGAGCCCTGGATTAGAGCACATCCACGGGACCTGCCAATCCTGAGGCAGCCACGCACCCTGAGTGCTAAAATGAGGAGGGCAAGATTCCTACTGAATGAAAATGACACCGAGCTGGTGTTGTGCACGCCAATAACCTCAGCCCTGTGGGAGGCTGAGGCGAGAGGCTGACAAGTGTGAGCCCAGTCCGAGCAACTTAGCAAGTTCGTGAGACACTGTCTCAAAATTTTCAAAAATATATATATAGAAAAGGATGGGGATTTAGCTTAGTGTAAAAACCCTGAGTTCAATCCCTAGTACCGTATAAAACAACTCCAAGCAGATTGGCACCACTTCACATCTATTATGATGGATATATATATATATATATATATATATAATATTTGTACATAATTTATACACTTGCATATATTTTTATTTATTAAAATGTATAGTGCTGATGACCCAACAGGGGCAGAACAGTAGGATTTTATGGGGCAACCCGCACCCTGGTCATCCTTGTCCCCTGCCATGTCAACCACCCACTCTGACCTGGGTCTGTGCCCTCCCAGGACTGGCCCCCCTGAACAGTGCACATTCACTCTGTCCATGCCTCCTAGCCCTGCATCTGCAGCCGAGCTTGACCATGGCATGTGACGCTCTCCGGTCCACTGCCCTTGGGCATGACATAACCGTCCCCTGGAGGCAGTCAAACTCGACCAAGTACCTGGCAGAGCACAGTGGAGGATGGCTGGGATAAGTGTCCCAGCCTTCTACCTTCCAGCAGAAGGACTGTTCTGCTCCAGGGGCACCTGAGCTGGCCCTCCGGCCTGATGAGCAGATCTAGCCCCATGTACCACCCACTGGCTCCTAATTGTCTGAGAACGTATTTCACCAAATGCATGTAATTCTGCAGCACATCAACTCAGGCTTCCCACCTCAGTCATTGTATTTTATTACTGGAAAGTTTATTTTATTTTATTTATTTATTTGCAGTACCAGGGATTGAACTCAGGACCTTGCACTTGCCAGGCAAGCACCTATGCTACTGAGCTATATCCCCAGCCCCACTTTTGCTGAAAAGTTTAGAAGTAAGGCAGAAGAAGAACATGAGTTGAAATAACTACCAGATTAGAAATAGGACAAAATGGATCAGACCCAGTTCCCTCCTGGCCCCCATTAAGGCTCAGATCTGTCCCTCCCTTTCTTACTGACCATTTCCTAGAAGACACCAGACCTGAGAGAAACTCAGTGGTGGCTTGGGGGTGGGGTGAGTCTGCCATTGTCAGGGGCCTACTTCTGGCCTTGGGAAGCTCATAGCTCTGAGCCACGGGTCTGCTGATAAAGCCCAAGCATGGAGTGGAAGGACCAGCAAATGAGTCCAGAGCAGTCTTTCTAAGCTCACTGCAAAGCACCTCCTTTCCACGTGTGAGATTCACCTTTGCCCAGGTCTCCGGAAAGAGCTTATCACTTGGGTTCACATGCGATTTTAGCCCCGCTGACATTTGGAACAGAGGTGGTTGGAGAAACAGACGGCACCTCGTGTGCCCCTTGATCTGGGTGATGTTCTCTGGGACATGGCTGGACCAGGGCTAAAACACCCTCTCTGTGGCCGGCCAGGCCCAAACCTGTGTGGCCAGGCTTTGCTCAGAGCTGTCCAAGATCAGGGGCCCTGATATTTCAGCCAGCTTAATTCCGGCTTCTTTAGAGGTAGGAGTTCTCAGGCCTCTTCCTTATCTGTCCTTCTGTAGCAGTATACACAGGCCATGGCTCCCTCATTCCTGGGAGCAAGCCTGACTAGAGCAGGTCCCTGCCAGAAGACTGGCCCTGGGATAGTCCAGCCCCATCCCTGCGTAGCTACGTTACCGTGGACAGCTTCCTCTCTACCAACCTCAGCTTCCTCTTCTCAAGATAGAAGTGATTAGGCTACCTGACTTAGCAAGCCTGGTGTTTCACAAGTGAGCAGCCCCAGCTCATTGTGAGTTTCCAGGAGATGGGAACCAAGCTCACAGCACTCATCCCTTCTCCCTCTTAGTTCTCCTCCCTCACCTCTTCCTACATTAATTTGCCACTGGATTGCAAGTTCCCAGAGCCAAGAGTTTCTCTGAGATTTTCTGTCCCTGTGAAAAAGGGCAATGCAACGATGAGACAAAAGAGGGTCTGGCTGACTGCGTGCACGTGCTCAGCAGTGTCTTCCTCCAGGCCTTTCCCAGGCCCCCAGATCCACAGGCTCTCTGTGGGTGCCGCAGGACCAGACAGCAGCTGTGTAGGGCTCCCGGGAGCCACAGGTCTGCTGGGTCAGTGTCACCTGGAAATTGCAGCTTCTCAGTTTTGGTTTCCCTCCAGTGTCCTCGCCTAGGAAGGGCACGTGTGCCACCTGCTGGCCATGGGGAGAGTGACACCTGGCCACTCAGGCTCCAGCTAGAGCTGGCTCTGGCCTGTGGTGCAGATCCCGCAGGGCCCTTCTCCTCCAGCTCCTGAGAAAGGGTGTACTCCGAACCTTCTCTCCTGGCTGGCCTGGCTTATCTACTCAGTTCAAATAGAAGAATTCAGGGAGAGGGAGCTGGCCCTGGTGTGCACACCCCATGTGCGTGCCAGGACTCCTGGCCCCCTGAGACCTGAACATCCCCTTTCAGCAAAGCCCCCAAACCGAACACCTGTACCTTGTCTGTTCCCTGCAGAGATGGGGCTGGGGACAGAGACATGGTCCCAGAGCACAATTTATGCCCCTTCTTTTTTAGCATTCCTTTCTCTTCTCCCACCTTTTTGGGTAATTTTCCAAATCTACAGAAAAATAGAAAGGATAATACAATGAAATGCTTTTATCCAAACAGATAGGTGAATGGTTGTTAATATTTTGCCACCAGTATGATCTCTCTCATCCTCCCATGCGTATAGCTGTGAATGTCTGTTACATTTTATCTGCTGAGTCCCTTGGGAAAAAGTCCTGATGGCACATTGCTGCTCAGTGTGCACCTCCCAAACCCAAGTTCCTTCATGCTGGCTGCAGTCATGTGTACCTGTAATGTCAGCTGCTGGGGGAGCTCAGGCAGGAGCAGAGCAAATCTGAAGCCAACCTGGACCACCTAGTGATGCCCTGTCTCAATATAAAAAACAAGGGCTGGGCTGTAATTCAGTGGTCAAGCAACCCATTTGCAAATCCCAAATACCCAGTACTGGAAAAAAAGACCTAAGTACATTTTCCCATGCAGTCACAATCCCATTATCCACTCTTAGAAAAACGAACGTTGGCACAGCATGACAATCTAATGAAAGTTTACATTTAAATCTCCCAACTGCCTCAATAGTCTCCTTTATATCTTTTTTAAAAAAAACTCCAGGATCCAAAGATGCACTGGTTAGTTATATCTCTAGGTAAAATGCAGTCCAGTCCTCTACCTTTTCTGTCCTTTATGACATTGGCATTGCTGGACAGTCAGGCTAATTGGTCTATTAAATGACCACAATCTGGATCTCTTAGTTCAGATCCATGCTGTGACACATGAGGAGACCCTTTTTTTTTTTTTTTTTGAGACAAGATTTCACTATGCAGGTCAGGCTGGCCTTGAACTCATTATACAGCCCAGGCTTCAAACACATGGCAATCCTCTTGCCTCAGCCTCCCAATTCCCAGGATTACAGGCATGAAGCACTACACACAAAACAAATAAATTTAAAATATACACTTTTGGGTGGAGGGATACCTTAGCAGTTTGAGTACCTGTCTAGCAATCACAAGGACCCAGGTTCGATCCCCAGTACCACACGCCTTGCCAGTCCTGAAACCAGGCATGGTGGTGTATGCCTGTAATCCCAACACTGGGAAGGTTGGGACAGGAGGATCACTACAAGTCCAAGTGGCATACTGGGCCCTGTACCAAACAAATAAAAATAAATAAGATGTTTTTTAATTTAAAATATACATTGTTTTCTCCAGAGCGCATGGCATAAAGCTTAGCTCTCTGCAGCCGAGACTTAAAGGAAAAGCAGTCAGGTGGTAAAACCATTGCTTTCTACACCAGAGGTTAGCAAGCTTTGCCTGGAAAGTGCCAGAGAGCACATTTTCTGAGCAGCATTTTCTCTGTCACAGCTACCCTGCTATTGTAGCAAAAGGCAGCTCTTAAAAAATGTGATCAAATGAGCATGACTGTTTTCTACTAAAACTTTATTTATAAAACCACAACTGAGGGGCTTTGTCCAAGGACCTTAATGTGCTGATCGATGATATGAGAGAAAGAACGCATTCCAGTTATTAGATAAGCAAAACTTTCTTTTCCTGCTAAGCACTGTGTGCTAAAAGGAATTTTTCATATCATTATTTATTTATCCACCGAAATGTTTTGAGGGGTGCCATGTCCCAAGTACTGTGTTAAGTAGCTAGCGGCTTGGTCGTCAGTGATGAGCCAGGCCAGCTCCTTGCCCTTCTGGAAGGCCGGGCTTGCTGACAGAGCCAGAGGACAGGTCAGCAAATGTAAAATAGCGCACTGTAATAGGAACTGTGGCGGGGGTGGTCAGGTGAAGAAGCAAAAACTGGGGGCTTGGGGATGTTATACTGATAGGGCATTTAGAAAAGGCCTTCTTGAGAAGGTGAGGTTTATTTTATTTTACTTTATTTTATTTTTTGGCCAGCTCAGCCCACCCTGAGGGTGGGGCTGGCGTGGCATGTGGTTCCAGGAATCAAACCACGGCAGCCTGCTCCTGCCTAAGCTTGCCTAACCAGGCACTTTAGACCCCCGAGCTGTCTTGCCAGCACCTGAGAAGGTGAAGTTTAACCTGAGAGGTAGTGAAAATAGTGGAGGGGGCCCAGGCAGGGAAAATCGTCCATGCAAAGGGCTTGGGGAGAGCGGTCGCTGAGCTGGCACCATTTTGAAACCAGATGTGGCTGAGCTGAGGACAGAGGAGCAGGATGGGAGAAGTACGGGAGGAGGTTATAGGTCATGGCAGCTGTCTGCGTCGGATTCCAAGAGCAAAGGAGAGTCTCTGGAGAGATGCAAGCTTTCGTTTGTATCCCATCTACAGGAGGGTTATCACGCCAAAAACTCACTAAGACTTGAGCATCAATCCTAATCTTAGACCGTAGACTGGGCATGGTGGCATGTGCCTGTAGGCGGATCACTACAACTCTAGGCTAGTGGTGAGACCCTGAACACACTGTAGACCTTTCCCTAAAAAAAAAAAAAAAAAAAAAAAAAAGGATTCTGTTAATCCTAATCTCACAGCTGTGTGACTTCTGGCCTACAGTGTCTCCTCCCAAGGCACAACCAAGACAGAGTGGCATGGCCACCCACACTGCTGCAGCAAGCGATTCAGTGCTCTGAGCTCTGGCTGTGGTCCTCGCTGGCTTGCAGCAGCTCAGGCCCTGCCCGACTCAGTGCACTCTGCTGTGTCCCTTGTTTTTCAGTTCTTCTTGAAGCCGTTCCCTGATGGCCTGGACCCAGGTGAGTATGCTGATCACCCTGGGGCTTCCCACCCACCACATGCCGGTTCTGGGTGGAAGAAGGGGCCAAGGAGGGCAGGGTGGTAGTGGAGGGACCTCGGGGTTGAGCTGAGTCAGGAACCTCACAGACCCCTTGGGAGCACAGCTTGGAGCAGCTCAGTGCTTTATGTGATTTCCTCCTGGCCAGGCTCAGGGCCCCAAGAGGAAAACTGAGGCTGTCCTTACGTTCCTTGGCCTTACAGAGACAGGGACAGCACCTGGCTCCTAGCTGTGCAGCCCGTTAGGGGCTGAGAGATGAAGAGGGAAGCAGTGAATGACTGCACAAAGGACACAAAGGACGGCTCTGCTCCCTGCAGCCCAGGACATAGACAGCCTCAGCCCCTGGGCAGAGCCCCGATACAAGGCAGGCAGCCCAGGGGTGACAGCCCCACTAGCACCCCCTCCGTTGTTTCTGTCTGAGGCGCAAGGCGCCTTCAACCCGATAGGGGCGCCAGGCTCTCCTGGCTGCTTGGAGTCCCAGGGAAGAAACTGCACAGTGTTCTGCCTGGCCAAGGCTGCATGCCCAGGGCAGAGCCCTGGGCTGCTTACCACAGCGGAGGAGAGGCTGGCACAGGGAGGCTCTGGCCATGTCTCTGCTCCTTTCGGGGATTCATTTAGAGCCAAGATGGTGGCGATCGCAGGCCAAGCGCAGCTGACAGTCCATGCTCCTAGTCCCAAAGCTGTGGATGACAGACTGATAGAGGCTTAGAGTGCGAGAGGCCGTGTTTGTCTCACCTCCTGTGTTCAAGAAATGGAACAGAAACACCCGGAAGCTATTCAGTTAGCTTCCGGAAGGGCCCGATTCACAGAGGGCCTTGCTGCTGGCCATGGCCCTACTGTGCAGGGCTCCAGGGAGGGACCTTAGCCAGGGTTTGCCAAGGGTACCTCTCCCTCAGGTCGCTGTGCACCACTCAAGGGGCTCCTCAGACCTGAGCACCAGAGGCATAGCCACAGAAGCTGTGGGACCTCACAGGAGGAGACAGGGAACAACAGGGTTCAAGGGACCTTGCTCTTTTTGAGTGCTTGAAAACTACACACACCTCTCATCTACAGCAGCTTTGTGGGAATTAGAGAGTATGTCTACCTCAAAACGCTGCCGCCATCTTCCAGAAAGCAGAAAATGTGTCTTCCACGAGCTTATTATGACTCCTTGGAAGTGTTCCATGAATGGTTTGAATAACTGGGAGGCCGAGATCACAGACAAGGGAGCGTATTCCCTCCGTGTATCTATAAGGCTCATAGCTTTAATTAAGAACAAAAGGGTCAAATGTGAATGGGCTGTTGGTTTCTGGGGGGATAATAAGTTCTCTATCTTGAGAGATATTTAAGTGCAGGATGAAAAATAACCTAGGGAGAAGGGAGTAGTGAATCTTGGGCTTCACATCCTATAAATCTAGGCTCTAAGAGAGCTCTGCCAGTAGCTTCTGAGGACGTGGGGAACCGGTGAAGGGGCTCGAGCAGAGCTCCCTTGAGCCCCAGAGCCCATCTGGACATGTTCCGTTAGCCCCTGGCTGTGGAGGAGGTGAGCTGGAGTAGCTAGGCCTCCCTGGGAAGGGTAGGTTAGGTTGCAAGAACATCCCTGGCAGGGACCTGATTTAACTTCACACAAGGGTGGCACTTTGATGGAATTTCCAGATCCCTGCTGGCTTCAGACAAGGGCACAGGGAGGAGGCATGGTGTTCATGAGCTCATGCCCACAGGCAAGCCGTGTCTTTGGTTGGTCTTGTTGGACACAGTGCACAGCAAGGGCCTGGCTATAGCAGAAGGTAGCTGGGCCATAGTCCCCAGGGGGTGGTGGAAAGGGATGTGGCCATCAAACGGCACAGACCCTGCCTGTCTCCCCAAAGCAGGTGACATGCAGCCAGCAGAAATGCCTCTTCAAAGCTGCAGAAATGCCTCTTCAAAGCTGGTTGGCACTGCCCAGCACCATGGGCTGAGCCATCCATCAGCTGTCCTGCTCCTTGCCAGCGAGGCTCTCTGCTGGCCTTGCCCTGTCAGACAGATTGGAAGCGTCAAATGCAGTCCGACAGGGCTGGAGCCTGGGGGAGCCCCTGAGATGAGCCGCCTGTGCCGTGGTGATGGATGACGCCAACAGGGACGACATTCCAGAGATATTTTTTCCGTTCCACACATCTGGCAAGCTCTTCAGCTGGCACAGCTGTGAAGCTGCCATGGCAGGAACTCCAGCTTTTGTGGAGAGACCCTGAACATGGACCATCGCGATCCCAGTCAGGGACTGGGAACACATACTAGGAAGATTTCTCCATCTGGGTAACTTCCTGGAAGCAAAAACCCATGGAGTTTCTGAAACATAAGCCCACTGAAAGGCTCCTGGCTCATAAAATGACAAACAAGATTTGGAGTTAGGTAGGCCTGATTCGGGAGGTCATGTTCTTTTTGCCCTGGTTTTTCTGTAGAATTTTTCTGATCTGTAGAGTTGGTATCCTGGTACAGATGCCAGGGCATTGTTTGAAAGTTAAATATGATTGTGTTCAGCCTTATTTACTTGATTTAAAGTCTGACGCATACAAAATATTTGATATGTAGCAGCCCATTATCATGATTGGCTGAGTTAACTCAGGATACTCTCAAGATTCTTCCTGATAATTCCTAGAAAAAGACTCTGGTACACAAATACACATGGATTTCTTTTCTTTACTTTTTTTTCCTAAAATGAAATGCTTCTGACAGCCTCCCATTTCTCCCACAAGGCTCTTCCTTTCCTAAAGCTCAGAGAAAGTTTCAAATAATCTGAATTTCAACCCAAAGTGGTTTTCTGCAGCATACCAGTGGAACCAGATATCATGCCAGGCAGCAAGCCCTTTCCACTCAAGAGAACATTTGGATAAGTTTATAGGTTCCTGTGGAGCTCATAAGGAAGTTTCTTCCCTAAATTCTTAGCTAAATCTCACAGCTTCTTTCCCAAATTCTTCAGCGAGTCTTGTTCCCATAGAAGCTACCATTGTGGACAGGGCCACGTGACACCCAATCAGAAAGCAGGGAGACATGGCCACAAAGAGAAGAATCCATTTGCTAAACCCAGTAGGTGACCTGTACTGAGCATTATGGGGTAGAGAGAAGAGTGCAAAATTTGCTCTTAAAAATCTAACTATCCACTAGAGAAAATGAATTAAGTAGACCAAGCTAATCCCAGAGAAAGGCACCACCTGAGACACAGCACCCAACCTAAATTTTGTCGCCAACTGGGCCAGTAGAATATGTTCTTATGTCTAAGATGCTTAACCTACCAGCAACCTGGTATTAATCAAGCCTTGGGCATCTGCTGTTACTCTGCACTGCAAAACTCTGTGACTTTGACCACTAGCCATGTATTTAGATATTAATTCTTTGAATTAGCCACTTGGTTGGGTTCAGCTGGGCAGTTCTTCTGGTATGGACCAGGCTTTGCTGTCCAGAACTGGACTTGCCCATGTGTCAGCACCCAACTGGTGGTTTGGCTAGGCTTTCAATTTATTGATCATTGCTAAGCTTCTTCATACACCTGACGCCCCAGCTGTGACTACTGGGCCTGCTGCTGACTTACATACTCTCTTATAGTCTTCCAAAATAGGCCAAACTGTTCATATGGCAGTCATTGGAGAGATAGGAAACTGTGAACGAAAGGAGGAGGTGAAGGAAGGAGCAGAAAGGGAAGGAGGAGGAAAGAAATGAGGAAAAAGGAGCAGGAGATAGGGAGAAGGAGGAGAGACCTCCCAAAGCTGGGCTTGGAGCAGGCAGTCATCCCACGGCTGATCTAGATGGGGTGAGAAGTTGAGCTGCAGAGCCACGTAGATGAAGAGAGCGGTGAGAATGGAGGCCTTTTTAGATTGGCTCAAAACAAGCCAGAGTTTCCATATGGAATGTGAGACTCTTAGGCCTGGACTCAGCCTCATCTGGCTTCCCCTCATTTAATGATGATTCTACCTCCCACTCTCACCTGTGGAGCTGTAGAACTCTCCACTGGCCCTGAGAGCTCCACACCTGGCATCATGCATGGCCCACTGCAAAGGCACAGCTTATATAGATAGTAGGGTGGAGTGCCAGTGTCATGGGAGGAGACAAACAAAATAGGCTTTAAATGTGGAAGCACGACAGCCCTCCCAGGTGACAGTCCCACACTGTACCTGCAAGAGCACCCTGAAGCCACTCAAATGTAAAGGACCTTGGTGTCATTCTGCAGCTGGATGGCTTCTGCCCTAGGGAGCTGAAGCCACTGAGGCTTGGCTGGGTTCCACTAAAGTTTCTGGATCCTAGTGGCCAGAAAGGACTCTTCAAGAATATGATCAGAGCCTGTGTGTTTTATGTCCCCTCTGCTTGGGCCGCTCAGCTGTCTCATTGCCGGGAAAGGAGGAGCATTCTAATTTGGTTCATGGTTGCTGAGGTTTCAGTTCATTGTCAGGTGGCTCCAGGGCAGAATCTTGATGGTGGAAGGGTGTGACTGAACAAATTTGCTTCGTTCATGGTGGCTGGGTAAACAGAGCTGAGGAATAGTGCCAGGGATGAATGGGTAAGGCACCATATGTGGCCCCCGAGGCCATGGCTTCATGGCCCACTGGGACACACCCAGGAGCAGGCTCTAGATGTTTCTTAATCCATTGAAGCTGACATATCAGGATTAATGGTCACACCACTTGACTGAAAGGTGAAAAGACCTTGTAAGTAAGATTCAAATCTAAATCCTCCATCAGGTATTTCATCCATCTTCCGACACCTGGAAGAGTCACTCTGTCCCAGCTGTGAAAGAATTTATTCCCCTCCTTTTCTTGGGGACAGGGACATTCTTAATGATGCAGCCAAGGTGAAACATTCTGACCCTCACCTCTGGGAGTGACAGGAGAGATCTAGGAGCAAACTGAAGATTGCTTATC
Organism: Ctenomys sociabilis; assembly: GCA_004027165.1. Classification (NCBI taxonomy): domain Eukaryota; kingdom Metazoa; phylum Chordata; class Mammalia; order Rodentia; family Ctenomyidae; genus Ctenomys; species Ctenomys sociabilis. The sequence goes on from PVKA01008350.1 coordinate 25,173, forward strand.
TGTAAACGCCTGTTGGAAGAACAAAAATAATTTTTCCAAAGAAGAAAAGAAAGAAATGATGCCATCATCTCATTGTCGCTTCCAAATGTCAGTTTGAAATCTTTCATGTCAAACTCAGAATGACATTTTTTCCTCAGTCCTGCATTCTCTTTCTCTGCTTTATTGTGCTAGATGGAAGGAAACTTTATTTGCTCCAGCAAGACGATGGCCTTATCTCCAACCTAGATCCTCAGCCTTGGAGAGGTGGGCCCCTCTGGGAGCATTTTCATAGTGAGGAAAAGCAGCTCATGAGAAATAATGAGCAAGCAAAGGGAATCTTGACTTGACACTGTGATAAATGAGGCAAAGGCTTGCCAAGGAACCAGTGTTGGTGCATTCAAACAAGAAATAAAAAGAGAGTTCCATTTTAATGGGAAATATAAAACAGCCATTGTGAAAAAGTTGATTTTTTCAAAAGCCAGAGAGATAAAGACTATAATGGAGTGACTGAGGGATGTGCAAGATAATGTGGCTGATAACCAAGCTCAGGTGGAGCACATGCTCCACCCCGTCAGCTGGCGCTGCTGGAGCCCTTTTCAAGTCCATCCTCTGCATTCCTGCCCCACTTCATTATCATACCTATCTCTGAGCAGTGGCCTTGCAGCTTCCTCTTGCCAACACGCTGCACTCTTATCAGCTGGCAAGAGCAAAAGTGACTGAACTTTCTTCAAACCCCAAACTTCTCTCCACAAGCTGTGGAGCTATCAGCATCTTCCCAGGCCTCAGACAACAAAGAGCTTGAACACAGGCTTACATTGAGCTGGCTTTCACCCACATAGAGACTTGCATGAGGTTTGCAACTGGAGTCAACTCTGCACGCTGCCCTCTTTCAGTAGGCAAAATCCGGGCTCTTGAGGTTGGACTTGGGTGAGTTCTAATTAGTAGGCTAGATATTCAATAAGCATAATCGGATGCTCTTCTCCAAGGTATGTGTGAGTGTATCCAAGGCAGTGTAAGATGACCATGGAAGCACTTGAGCATTAACATTGAATCAGTGAAATTTAGCAATTATATGGAAATCAACAGCCTTATTCTAAACCCTGCTATGTATTATCCATGTGCCCTGGGGCCACATACTTAACCAACTATATCAGGTCTCTCAGCTTCAAGTAGAGCAGATCTGCCTAGATCCCTATGAGGATGAAATGAAATGGTGCATGGAAATATTTAACAGAGGGCCTGGTACATAGAAAAGGCTCAGTAAATACAGCTTGGGAGTGGTTTGGTGCCATGACCAAAAGGAAAGTTACAGATTTCTTTCACTTCATTAAGCTAAGATGATTGATAAAATCTCACCAAGAAATATATTCACAGGGCCTCCCAATGAAGTACTCAAGGGCCACATGGTCTGACCCTGAAAGACTCTACCTAGAACTTTGGAGATGCTCTGACCCCCATCTTCTTCCTCCTGTACAAAGACACAAAAACCAAGACACCAAGAATGTCATTGGATGCCCAGGGTCTCATTCTGTGGAATGTTAGGACTTGGTTTCTCCCCATTCAGTCAAATGCTCTTGATCCTGCTGAACGCCAGCATTGCCTTGCTGGATCACAATTTCCTCTGAATGAAGGCACACGGCCTTCCTATCCATCCATATCCATGGAAAGAGCTGGAAAGACATGAGATTCCTCCTGAAAGACTTTGGATCCTGGGAGAAAAAGTGTTCAGCTAAATAAAATGCTGCCTTATGTAAGTACAGTGAGAAGGGTTTCTTCTGTTCTGTTACTACCCTCACAGATTGGACTCCTGACCTCTATGACTACAGCTACGAGGAAGATAACCAGGAAGAGAACACCAGTACTTCACTGGCCTACTCTGAGAACCCTGACTGGTATTATGCAGATGACGGTGAGTACCACATCCGCTCACAGGAGGGCAGCACACTCGGGGGAGTTTATGTGTGGCCATATAGAAGGGCTTCTCTCACCTCTCCTCTCTAATCAGCACCAACAACAGGCTTTGAAAAAAATTGTTCAGACTGGTTTTGTTTCAGTTAGAAACACATTCCATAGCAACTGGAAGGTTTTTAGAGACCACATAGCTCACCTGAAGTGACAGATAAGTAAGCGAGGCCAGGCACAGAGCTGACTTGGCCAAGGCCATGTGGGAAGCTAATGCCTCATCATGCAGGCCCCCTTGACACAGTGAATGCTTGTCAGGCTCTAAGTCATTTCCATAGCTTTGAACTCAGATTAGGATCTAATTATGCAGAAGAATCCAAGTTAGCACTGAGCACTGGGCTGTAGCAATTACAAGTGTGGATTTAAGACTTTCCTTCCCTTCCATCTTTGCTGTGTTTTTCTTTCTCTTTTCACTCTTCAGAAACTTTTCACAGTTGTTAGGGTGTGTGTGAGTGTGTGTGTATGTGTGTGTGTGTGTCTGCTGTGTGTGTACTCATACATATATGCTTCTACTGTTGTATGTTTTTGTGTTGTGGCTTCATAAACAAAGCAGTGGAACAGAAAACAAAATAGAAAGCTGGGTCCGAGCCAAGCTACATGCCTAATTCAGGAGAAAGCATGGAAAGCACTCAGCAGTGAAATAAAAGCTGTGTAACTGTGCGAAGTGGCCTGGAAGGCAGGGCCAAGATACAGGGCATCAGGGGAACATCAGAAGGGACCATCAAAACAAGAGCCAGGCCCAGGGATCCTAGCTCCTGAACCAAAGAACAATGTGTGTGAACAGAAGGATAAAGAATTCCCCAAGGGAAGATCCATTCAGACAACCATGAAAAGCCAAAGGCACAGATGAAATATGACAAAATCTAACTGAACAAGTAGTTGAAGAAAGATGAAGGCCACTGGGTCATTTCCTCCTCGCCGTCAATGCTTCTGTCACCCTCTTGCCTTTGGTCTTCTCTCCTGATGTTCAGAAAGCTTGTGTTACATTAGGGGTGGGTTTTTCCCCCACTCTTGACCTCTACCCCTGGGCACTGGAAGTAGGGGAGGTCTCAAGCTTGTGAAATGCCTTCAGCATCAGAGACAGACCCAATGCACTCCCAGTGAGATGGGAGGAGAGAAACACTCATGAGGGAAATGAGTAGTTTCTCAATGAGAAAAACGCCATCCAAGCCAGGCTGAGGGGACACAGTAGCAATTCTTCTCTGCCTTTCCTCTTGCCCTCACCCTGAGTCCCTCTTTCTGGCCCTGCAGCCCCAATTCTCCTTGCTCTTTGAGTTTGGCATGTGTTTTCCCCCTTTCCCACTCCCTGGCACTGTATTTTGGAGCAGGAGATTAATGGTAGATGCAAAGTGGGGATTTCTCATGAGCTGCCCCTTCTGGACCTTGACTCTTGCCTGTGTGTCTCAGATCCATGCCAGTCCAACCCCTGTGAACATGGCGGAGACTGCATCATCACTGGGGACACCTTCAAGTGTAGCTGTCAGTCCCCATTCACTGGAAATAGGTGTCAGAGTGGTGAGTACATCTACCCCAGATTCACTTCTTTCTTGGATTAAACAAGAAGCCATTCCTGTACCAACCCTAGGTGGCAAGGAAGGGTCAAGTGAAGCTGCAGAATGAGTGATAAGTGTGCATGTATGTCACACCTACTGTGGATCACAGGCAGCAATGCACTGCTTCTTCTTCCCACACTGAAATGGACTAGTATGTCCATTGTACAGATGAGAAGATTGAGCTAATGGGGAATAGATCTGGAATATAATCAAGATGTACTGTATTCCAAACTCAAGGCTTTGCTTTTTGAATGGTTAGTCTAAGTACAATAGAGAAATATTGTCCTCAGATGGTAATCAGGGTAGACAATCCAGAAAAAGCAGGCACTTGCTCCCAGGGACACAGATAGTTAGGAATAGAATAGAAATTACAGCCCTGGTTCTTGACTGCTGACCCAATGTTCTTTGAATACACCAGCCTCCAGGTGTCTGCCTTTGGTAAAGTCTTTTGGCATCATGTGAGGTCATGGCATGTAGAACTGGGAGTAGAACAAGGGGAGATTGTGTCCCTAGGGAGAATCCAGATCCTGTCCAACCTACCATCTAAGTGTTTTCCTGGCAAGCACAAGGGCCTGAGTTCAATCCCCAGTTCTCCCCCACAAAAAAAAAAAAATTAGATATCCTTTCAATAAAGATCTCAGAGTAATATTGGGTGCAATCCCTCAACTGCTCAAAAGAATGGCAGAACTATATAAGATAAGGAGATCAAAACTGCGCTTCTGTGTGTTGAAAGCATTCATATTTAACCAAGTTTTTATGAAGATGGAGAAAGACAGACTATGAGCAGCAAAGGACACACAGGAAGCCATCACCCATGCTTCCAGCAGAAGAGAAGTCTGTCTTTGGTCCTCATGGTGTTTCAGAACCATGGACAAGGCCCTGGGCTAGGTCAGCCACGCCCACCCCAAACGTTGCACTGTACAGGTGTTGTTAGGTACAATGTGCTTCAAATCCTTCTCTATGGGCCTCCTACAGTGGAATCCAGGTGCAAGAACAACCCGTGTGGCCACGGCGAATGTCTCGTCATCCAGAGTCCTCCCTACTACCGCTGTGCCTGCAGACACCCTTACACAGGTCCAAACTGTTCCAGAGGTAAGTAGTGGAGACTGCTTCCTGCAAGGCTCCCTGGCCTAGCTTGGGCCTAGAGTCTACATATCTTACCCTGTGGCCGTCCAGATGTACCTAAACATTCTATGGCACCCAACATGGTCCTTTTAACTAGGATATTCATGAATCTTTCATCCCCAGAGAGGCCAATAGGAAGTGACTGATCTCTGTCCTTTCCCATCCAAAAAAGCATCATCTTGAAATTCACTTCCTCCAGGAAGTAGGAGTTGATCTATTCCTGAGACAGGCCAAGTCCTAGAGCCAGTATATTTTGAGTCACCCTTGAGTCAGGCATTGTCCTAGAAGATTTAAATTCTCTCACACCTCTTCCCAGAAACCCTACAAGGAAGAGTTTCACACTTACACAAACTCAAACCCATACAGGATAGCTAACTTGCTTAAGTCCATGTGGCTATGGAGGGCCAGAGCCAGATTTCAACCTAACACAGACCCACCCTTGAGTTCCTCCTGTGCCCCTTGTCACGTCTCAACAAGTAGCCCATTGATGTCCACTTCCAATTGGCTTGGCTTCCATGCCTGTTGCTTGCCCCAGAATTGTTCTTTCTTCCAGCCCTCCTGTGATGTGAGCTAGAGCCTCAGGGGAGCCATCTTTCCATTTGGTTACCCATGTTTTACAAAAGGCCAACACCAGAAAACTATGCCATCAATATCTCCCCATTGTCTCAGGTAGGGATTCGCCTCCTAAGGAGCCTTCGTGGCCCCACTTGCTGTGTTCACAGTGCTTTCAGCATGTCGGCCGAACCCCTGCCAGAATGGTGGCACCTGCTCACGCCAGAAGCGGAGATCCAGATTCAGGTGCACCTGTTCAGACCAGTTCAAGGGAAGATTCTGTGAAATAGGTACAGCCTCTGACACCGTCTCACCAGAAGTTCATGGCCACGTGAGGCATCTGAAATCCTTTTCTGTGTGGGCTTTGTGGCCAGCATGTGGTTTAAGTCAGATTGCCCAGACTCATCGTATGGTCTTGTCCTTCTAACCTAAGGGCATAAGGTGCAACCGGCTCCAGGTAAAGAAAGCGAGCATGTGGTATACAGCCCAAGCCAAGGAAACACACCTGAGCATATCTGGGCCTTGAGCCAGACTCCAGTGGTTCTTTTGTAAGTCAGAATTAAATAGTTAGGTTCCCATCTACATTCTGAGCTAGTATATGTCACATTTTTGAGCTGGGTTGAATGTGGATACCCTTGAAATTTGTGGTGAAACTGTAAGGTGATAAATATCCAAACCCAAGCTCATTGGCCAAGGATAGACACCCCAGCCTTCCCAGGAACAGTGTCCCCTCACTCCAAGTTCTCATGCCCCCGCCCACTCTCTCCCTCCAAGGTTCCCATGATTGCTATGTTGGTGATGGCTTCTCCTACCGGGGCAGAGTGAGCAGGACCATCAATCAGCACACGTGCCTGCACTGGAACTCCCACCTCCTCTTGCAGGAGAACTACAACATGTTTATGGAGGATGCCGAGGTCCACGGGATTGGAGATCACAACTTCTGTAGGTAAGAATTACCTTCTCTGCTCAGTCACTGTGGCTTTATTTTGAAACAGATCACGAGACTCCTGAGCCACCTGTCAAGGAAACATGAAGACAGGTGAAGTTCTGCTGCTGCAACAGTCAGCCCCCAGATCTCAGGGCTGCAGTGCACCAAAGCTTCTTACTAAAGATGCGTGTGGGTTTAGGGTGGGGATGGTAGGAGGTTCATCTCTGAGTAGTTTCTCAAATACCCAAGAATTAAAGGAGAGAATGGAAAGTGCCTGCTTAGGCAGAGCACAGTGGCTGGGATTTGATCCTCTGCATGCTGTGCAGGTCCCACCCACAGGGCACACTGAGACAGCAACTGAGACTGGGCATGGTGGTACGTGCCTATAATCCCAGAGCTTGGGAGGCTGAAGACAGGAAGATCACTATGAGTCTGATCTGTGTAGTAAGGCCCTGTAAACCCTGTATTAAATACACTAAAAGAAAAAAAGAGAATGGAAAGTTGGAAAATGGAGCACTTTCACAAAACTACTTCAACCTATACATGACACGTTGCCTCCCTGTGCACACTGCGTGGGTCAGAAGGCTTCAGATGGCCCCACATATAACTTTCGTGGGGAAATGAAGAGGAGCAAGTGGACCGGCTGTGAGCCTGCAGCATCGCCAAGGATTCTCAGGTCTTCCCGGGAGGATAATGCTGAGACCGCCTGCCTGAATCACTTGTCTGTCATTGCTGGAGCAAAACACCCAGCTCCCAAAGTTAACAAAGGAAAGGTTTATGTAGCTCACAGTTCATGGAGGTTTTAGCTGTCATCAGCTGGCTCCAAGGCAGGGGGGCCTAGCCCAGGGGGCAGCAGGAGACAGCAAAAGAACAAGAGCAAAAGTGGGGTGAGCCGCTTTTCCTCCCTTATACTGTAAGCAGGCTATCCCAACCCCAGGGCCGTTGTTGCACTCATGCTTGAGCCGTCCTCTTGCACAAGATGAGGATGGTTTTTAAGTGCTTAGTTAAACTTACAAGTGTCTCTTTTTTTATTTTGGTAACAGGAATTGAACTCATGACCTGGTTGTCTAGCAGGCAGGTCCATGTGTTCCAGGAAACTTCTCAGGTTGACACAATTTACCAACCGTTATACCACCCTGGTAATGACTAGAGTTGCCCCCTTGCCCCTCTGCTGCCTCTGGACCATTCCACTCTGAAGTATTCCTCCCACCACCTCAACAAGGCCAATGATCCCAAATGATAGGATCCTTTGCCCGGGTTTTAATCTACCTGTACAAGTAAGAGGCGTGGCCTTGCCTGTGAACTCCATCCTGGTTCCTGGGACTCCCCTCCAGATGCTGAGGGCCTCAGAGATAGCTCAGCTCAGTGGCACAGTGCCTGACTGGCAGGCGTGAAGTTGTGAGTTTGATTCTTGGTACAAAAAAAAAAAAAGCAAAAATAGAAGTTAATGTTTTGCCCAGTAAACTCAGACCCACCTTCTGGGTCACAGTTTGGCAAGCTCTTGGAGGACTGGGCTGATACTCGATCCCAGGGGAAACTCAAGAGTGTGGCGTCCTCTCATCCAAGGGTCCTTCAATGAGGCTGTGTTCACCGAGTCTCTAAGCCTCCTCATGTTTCATTTTTCATTGTAGAAACCCAGATGGAGACCAAAAGCCCTGGTGTTTTATTAAAGCTAATAGTGAAAAGGTGAAATGGGAGTACTGTGAGGTTTCAGCATGCTCAGCTGCAGGTAGGCTGATGGATGCCCCCAGGCCCTTGCGGGCAGGTCATCTACCCTGGACAGGTGTTGCTGGCACCCTCGTCTTCCCACCCTGTCCTCCCTCCAACCTGCTTCATCAACTCTCATCCCAGTGCCAACCTGCCTCCCACTCAGGTGGCTGAGCAGGATGCTCTTGTCAGCTCAGGTCAGGTGTCCAGCTAGAAACTCATTTCCTGACTCCGCATCAGTGTGCTTGGCAGCTCCGCATCGATCACAGGCGGTGTGCTGGCTCCCAGCCAGCCCTCTGTGCACAGTGGGGATCAAACATTGTTTGGGCCCCCATGGCCTCTCAGGATGCAAGTTGGCCTGAATTCCCGCCTTATGGCCCTCCTGCCAGTCTTCCTGGCCCACCTCTGTGCCCACATTCAGAGCACCATGCCCTCTTACTCTGGGCAGTGGGGTTCCCTCCCTGAGAAGTTTCACATCTGTGCCTTTGGTCTTCTGGTTGACTCTGTGTGTAATACTCTTTCCATGTCTGCTCTTGTCTGATCCCAATCATTATTAGGGAGCAAACCCAAGCATCCTCTCCTCTGAGAAGTCCTCTTTGGTTTCCAGAGTGAAGTGTTAGCCCTCCCTCCTTAACAGCCCCTGGAATGGAACAAGGCAACACTCAGGCACCCCTTGCTCTCTCCTCTGTATCCAAGGCGTCTCTGCAAACTCTCCTTTCCCCTGCTCTGCTTCATCTAAGATCCCCTCTGCCCTGATATAACCTCCAAAATTGTGTGTGTGTGTGTGTGTGTGCGTGTGTGCGTGCATGCATGCATTAATGGGTAGGTAGCCAGCTGAGAGATCTGTGTATTTACTTTCAAACACACACACTTTGAAAGGAGGAAAAAGTAGCATCTTTACTCTTAGTTCTAGGAACTTGTTTTATGTGCACCAGCAACACCCTGCATGCACTGGTGCAGGCTCCAGCTTGGGTCATTGGCTCAGCTGCTGGGCTGAGTGAGATCTAGGGCCAGGTCCTCCCAGGGACAAGCAGGAGGGGCCCACAGGGTGATCTATCTGCTTGTGTCCTGCAGACACTCACAACCCAGAGCAGAGCCCAGTGGAGCTCTCAATCCAGCCTTCAGGATTTGCCTCCTGTGGGAGAACTGAGGTTGCGGAGAGGAAAATCAAGAGGATCTATGGAGGCCTCAAGAGCACGGTGGGCAAGCACCCGTGGCAGGTGTCCCTGCAGACCTCGCTGCCCTTGGCCTCCTCCATGCCCCAAGGCCACTTCTGTGGGGGAGTGCTGGTCCACCCCTGCTGGGTGCTCACCGCAGCCCACTGTACTGAGTGAGTGCACATGGGGTGATGTCACGGGGTGATGTGGATGCAGACTGGTGGCCTCCCCTTCCCGAAGGCTCTGAACCAAAAGGTGGCTTCAAAATGCCAGAATGAAAAGAACAATCATTCTGACACTGCCTGCTATGGGCATTGCTCTAAACTAGCTCCAGAAAGACAAGGCAAGGTAGGGCCAAGATTGGTATCTGTCTTGTTCATTGCATTGTCCCCATTGCGTTATTACTGCTGGTCTTTGAACATAGCAAATGTTCAATAATGATCTTCAGAGGGAAAGAGGGTAATTCTCGCAGGCAAATTTTCATTAATAGGGACCTGGATCTCACACGGGCTTAGCCCCTTCCCTAAAGCTACATGGAGAGAAAGCAAGGGAGTGGGAACCAAACTCACACTGATCTGCCATGAGCTGCCTGATGCTGGTGTCACTGAGCCTTGGGTGTCCTCGCCCAGGCCTCCTGTGCACCTCAGAGAAGTCAGCGACTTCCAGGACTGAGACCACCACTCCTCTGAGTTCCCTTGGTTCCTGTCCAAGCAGGTTCCATGAAGCCCCAGTTTTGGAGGGGACTTTGACAGCCCTTCCAGTTCACCCTGTCATTACATGATCTCCCATGAGGATCTAGGAGGTGCTCCTGCAGAGAGTTGGGCATGGGGCCTTGGCACCTGCCAGAGTCTCTGCAAATTCATTCAGGATCTTGATGGCTATCCCTGACCCAAGCCCAGAGAGAGCATGAGGTCTTGCTGGAAAACTGCACTAAAAACAGTAGCCCACACCTAGAGTCTTCTTCCATTACTAAAGCAGTTTCCCACATTTGGAACCCACAGTAGGATTCTGTGAGGAGAAAGGGACTAATGAATGTGCTGAGGCTGCACCAGGCTGGGGTCAAAGGTCACACAGCTCACCAGGCATGGAGCTAGGGCATGGGGCCTGCGTCTTCCTATCCAGCACAATTCCCCAATGGTTTTGCCTTCCCCTGCAGCATAAAGGCCAAACATCTCAAAGTTGTGCTGGGGGACCAGGACCTGAAGAAGACAGAGTCCCATGAGCAGAGCTTCAGGGTGGAAAAGATCATCAAGCACAGCCACTACCACGAAAGAGACGAGATTCCACACAATGACATCGGCAAGTCCCCGGCCTTTCTGAAGGCTCTCCTAGGTGTCTTGTGGGTGGACTTCTCCACAGATGGGAAGCTGAGGTTTGGTTTCACAAGGTTCTCCAGATCATTTTGGTCCCCTGTGGACCACAGAAGGTAGAGAATTTATTCCAGAGCTTTCTGTTCTTAAGACTATGTTGTGTGTGTTGTTAAAAAATGAACACAGACACCAGCTGAGGGGAAGGAGTGTCAAGATGCTAGGAACACTGCACTGAGAATCCCTGATCCTTGGCCATTACCTGGGAGTGGGGCTGCCTCCCTGAGCTTCTCCTAGGGAAAGCAGGAACACTGTCACACAGCTCTAAGCTTCCTGAGAACTAACACAGACACACCCGGCACTGTACCTGCGGTGCTCTGGTGCAGAGGCAATGACTTAAGCAACTGGCTTCATAGGATTGTCTCTGTATCTCTGTCTCTGTTTCTGGCTCTCTTTGTCTCTCTCTCTCTCTCTCTCTCTCTCTCTCTCTCTCTCTCTCTCTCTCTCTCTCTCTCTCTCTCTCTCTCTCTCTCTCTCTCTCTCTCTCTCTCTCTCTCTCTCTCTCTCTCTCTCTCTCTCTCTCTGTCTCTGTCTCTTCTCTCTCTGTAACTTTTACTGCTCTTACACTCTGCTTTTTAAAAATGGACTAGAAATTATTTTGAACCCACTTATTGTTTCTGGTATTACTCTCAACTTATGTTAATCCTCTCAAATAAAAGTTTAAAACATACAGTGATGAAGGTAGCTCTTTGGGCACGGGGAGTAGAGTTTCACTGCTAGCACCTTCCAAAGCCAACAAAGAACTGCTGCCTCTCTGCCAAGCCACATTGTCTCCTCCCCTGTCTCCACGCAGCTCTGCTCAAGTTAAAGCCCGTGGATGGGCACTGCGTGCTGGAGTCCAAGTATGTGAAGACTGTTTGTTTACCTGGTGATTCCTTTCCCTCTGGGACTGAGTGCCACATCTCTGGCTGGGGTGTGACAGAAACAGGTGAGCCCATCCCTGCATTCTCTCCTGGCTCTGGGGAGCCGCATCAATCAGAGAAGAAAGGGGCAACCACCGCTGTCCTTGTAACTCAAAATAAGGCTAAAATGCATCAAAAGAAAGCTCCTGCTTCCCCATTCCAGCTGTAGGTAAATCTTACCATTTGCAGGGAATGTTCTCTGGTTGGCCCTGACCTGTGTCAGTTCCTGGCTCTGCCCCTAGACACCCACTCTTCTCAAGCACTGCTCCTGCACCCACAGAGACCTCTCTGCTCCCCTGGTGATGCGCAAGGAGGGCAGGGTGGGAGGAGCTCGGCCGTGGCACCAGGCACACTTGCATCGCATCCTCGGCTCTGTGGCTTGCACCACTCATTCTTAATTTCTCAATAATTCCAGCCTCCTCCAAGATTTGGAATCTTGATCAGGTAAGATTATATCCTTGGGATTGGGGACTTAGCTCAGTGGTAGAATGCTGGCCTAGCAAGCTAGAAGCCCTGGGTTCAGTCCTTGGAACCAAAAACAAAACATAAGCCTCCTCTTAAATTTAAAGACATTCAGAAGGGTACTTCAAGTCTTGCACAAATAACTCAAAATGCATTTTCTGCCTCTCCCAATCTTGTCCTTAATAATGGGAAGTGGGAGCCACTTTAGAAGGTGAAATGCAAAGTGTATAATTATTCTTAATGTAAATGAAAAGTAGTGTACAACATTGTTGGAGGCTTTGGGGAAAACAGACTTCAGGCTGATTGGAATTAAACCCAGAAAACTTTTTTTTCAGTACAGCCCTTGTGACCTTTATTCTGTGCAGTGTGGTCTAGGCAACGAGGCAGTGTCTTAGTGCAGAATCTCACAGGGCCTCAGGTTGAAACGGTGTTGCCAGTATGTTCCAAGTCAATGGCATATTTGGATTGACTCCATTATCGTTAAGGGGAAAATGTCTTCTCTTAGAAACAGAGACTTTAATGCTCTTGTCCATCAGTCAATTAGAATCTTCTCATGCAAGTCATTTGGCTAATGGTAGAAAATATTGAGGATGGTCAAGACATCAGTGTCCATGCCCTTTTGGAGCTGGTAGTCAGAGGGGGGAATGGATGATTCCTTCCCACTGTGCTCAGTGCAGCTTTGTGGGGCTGCACGGACATAGTGAAGGCTGAAGGGAAGGAAAAAACTCCCCACACGACTGTCCTGCCCATCTTCCAGGGGACTCATGCCTCCCCAAGCTGAGGGCTGGTGGCCTTTTTCACCACCAGCCTCTGGATGGGTAAGTACAACCCCGGTCCCCACAGTAGTGACTTTTATCCTTCCACAGGGGAAGGGTCCCGCCAGCTTCTGGATGCAAAGGTCAAGCTGATTGCCAACAGTTTATGCAACTCCCGAAGACTCTATGACCAAACGATTGATGACAGTATGATTTGTGCAGGAAACCTTCAGAAACCCGGGACAGATACCTGCCAGGTCAGGCTCCAAATGTCCTTGGTGAAAGAGAGCTCAGCAGAGTTTTGCACAGGCACAGAGGCCCCGCAGAGCCTTGGAATGGGAGCCAGGGCCACCTGTCACAAAGCTCAGCACAGGCAGGGCACATCTGACCCCAGCACATCTGAATCTGCCTCACACCAGGATGGCTCTGCATAATAACACAGTGGTCACATTGGCTGCATTGTGATTTAGCTCACTGAACTCTCACAACCCTCTGGTGAGGGGGCTGTCATTGTCACCATTGTATGGGTGCTCAGAGAAGTCATGCTTACCTATAGAAATGGGGTAGTAAGTAATAGCCCCTGAATTTGAAAAACCTGGGCCTGCCAGGCACTGGAGCTTCTGCTGCTTTGCCTCACTATGCCTCCTGTGGAGATGGCACTGCCCAGTTTCAGGGTTTGGCTGTGTGTCTGAAAACAAGGAACTGTCCACAAGACCAGTGACTAAAAGGAAAGTGATGTAAGGCCTAGAGGTATTGCAGTGATATTATTAGTCATTAAATGTACATGAGACAGATGGGCAGAGGTAGAAACAGAGACTGAGATAAAAAAGTTTGATTTAGTCCTAGCAATCTGCATGACTCTGGCCAAAGCCAAACCTGGAACCTGTCTAACATCCCAACTTGTGCAGATTTCTGAGACCCACCCCCACCCACCTGCTGAGGTCTGCGGTAGCTTGTAGATGCTCCAGGAGGGAAGAAGCATTGGCTCTGTCAACTGCTGCTCAAGGGATCTCAGGCCCTGCACCATGTCAAAGCCTGAAAAAAAGACTGCTCTGTAGGGCCCCCATCACACAGCTTGCACCTTCTTCAGACTTCTCAGAACATCACATTTCAGGATTTTTAGAAAATTCAGGGGCTTTGCTTGTAGCTTTGGAAACAGCCAAGAGCTTGGAGCCTGTTACCATGCATTATTATATGATCTTGATCAATCACCCAAGTAATTCTCCAGTCTCTGGTACCTAATGGGGCTCTCATGTCCATAAGATCATTGGGTGGCAGGTACACATAAGCAAGAGAGTCCATTATTTAAGACCTGTTTATTGTAGCAGGCTTGTCCATGAGTCTCCTCCTCACTGCCCTTTCCTCTCTCTTCATCCTCACCACTGCAACTAGGACTTAACACAAACCAGACTGTGTCATGTTCTGTACAAGCAAAGGATCCTGGAACCCTGGGCACCAGTTGCTATGCATAGTTTACACCTGAGAAACTGCGGCCCCAAGCCACACAGCTAGCAGCCTGAAGAGCCTGGGGTGGACTCCAGAAGCCCAAACCACACAGCCCAGATAGAAGGCCCAGGCTTCGTTGTCACTGAGTCCATCCTTCTCCCCTGCCCCATGTGTGACTCTGTTCAACAGGCACCACCCCCTGGATCAGCTGCAGGGAGAAGCAGCGGTGATGACACTGCAGGACTTAGGGTCAGGATGTAGGATCTGCCAACTACACTGTGACCACAGCCCTGGGCTTCTCTGCCCAGACCTCTTGGGGTCCTGAACTAACAATGTACTTCTCTCTGCTTAGAGCCTTGCTTTGTGGGTGGCATAAGAAGAGTGATGTCACTGCTTCCCAGAGAAGCCTACATGGCTAGCAGGCAGTGCCACCTCTGGCACCCTTGAGAGATGAGGAAGGCATCTCTGAGTGCATGCAGGTCCCTGAGGCGGAATGTCTGCTGCTTTTCTCCCCAGGGAGACTCTGGAGGCCCTCTGACCTGTGAGAAGGGTGGCGTCTACTACGTCTACGGGATCGTGAGCTGGGGCCAGGAGTGTGGGGAAAAGCCCGGGGTCTACACCCACGTCACCAAGTTCCTGAACTGGATCAAAACCACAATGCAAAATGAGGCCGTCTTCTGAGGTGCTGTCCTGCAGCCTCAGAGCCTTCCTCCTCCGCACCTCACGGCAGCAAGGATACTCTGGGAGCACCCAGGAGGCTACACAGAAGAGAGCTCTGCTCCGGGCAAACGACAGCTGCTCACCCTGGGTCTCGACAGCCAATATCCACACCACCTACCAGGCTCGCCTGCCTCCTTGGGGACCCCAGGGACAATGGACTCAGTGCTCAGTGGATTAGATTTGCCTCCCTTCTACTAGCAAATCAGTGTTCACAGAGACTGCCTCAGCCAGGGACACCTACAGACATGAGATTACAGAATGCCCAGCACCAGTGACAGTTCAACTGCCTACTCCTCACCCCCAACATCGGAAGTACTCAACAGCATCCACCACCCTCCTCCAGGTATTATAGAAAAGGACAAAAATACAACATCTTTTATTTGCTTTCAGACTTGTTATTTTAATAAAGGCAGATCTGGAGATGGGCTGTGCTGCCATTTCTTACAGGTGCTCAAAGCATCTGCAGTGCGGCTCTGAAGAGCAGACTTCCGGTGTGGCTTCTCGAGAACCTGGGTAGGGACTGTTCCCTCTCGTCAGCAGAGCCTCTTCTTTCTGCCATGCAGGATCTCAGTGGCATCCGGATTCACCTCCCCCATCAAATGGTCTCCAGCCCCCACTGCCTCCGGTGTCCCCTGCAGAAATCAATCAAAGGTATCCCCTGTGTTAAAATGAACCTCCCCCCAACAGACACACACACACACACACACACACACACGCACACACGGCACACTAAGATGCTCCTGGAGATTCAACATATCCATCCTCCCTTTCTGGTATCCTCCTCCACCCTGCCTAAGAAAAAGAATCCTCAAGGCAAAAAATGAGAAAGAAGCAAAGCCAATCTCTCATTTAGTCACTGTGTCTTTCTTCTGAACAAAGTAGGGTTCAGAATGCAGGCTGTTATAGCTGGCGAGTCCCTGACCCTTTCTGCACATGTAACAAGCAAGCAGTCAGCACAGCCTGGGTGCCCTGGCCCGGGATTGATGTCTCCCCGGTAGGTTCGCCTCTGCAGAACTAATGGCTGTGACTTCAGAGAAAACCCTGCAGGAAGTTTAACCTGTGTGTCATCCACCCGGTCATCCCAGACCCATGAAATTAGGTGCCTCGCTCAGCTGCATTTCACACTTCTTTAGAGCCAGCCGACCTTTGGCCAAAAATAAACTTTGAAAAGAAACAATGGCTTTGTCTTTCCTGTGGTCCTGCCAGGCAGGGGGAGTTTGTAGCTTGCTACTCACATAAGCTCCTCGGAGCCCCAGGGTCCTCGCATTGGCCAGTTCTGCAGCCCGCCGAGCCATCTCCACTTTGTAGGAGCCAGGAGGGGTCCAGCCAACACCTCTGGTCAGATTCAAGTCTGATTTGTAGTTGACCTTGGAGGAAGGAAGAAACAAGAGGAGTGAATGTATTGACGGGGCTTGGGGTGCTTTGACCATAGTGACTGGGATTAAAAAGGCAACCACGAGACAAGGAATATACTGTCGGTCAAGCTGGAACAAGGGGAACAGATTCATCTTAAGCCCGAGCTCCCTGACACAGAGGACCTGCTGCACCTGCTGTGAGTGGCCGGCATGCAGCTGTCACTCACATCTTCTATCTGAGCCATGGGAGCCAAGGTGGGGTCAGGGGAGCACCTGGTTCTCTGTGGTCCTGGCAAAGCCACTTTCCTTCCCTGGGCTTTATTTTCTTCCCAGGGAAAAGTGCAGGGGCTGGGTTAGGTAACTTACTGTGACCCCTCAGAGATACTATAGCACAGGGACTGAGGACTTGGGCCTTCACACCAAACTACATGCGGTCTGTGTGCCAGACCTGCTTAACCCCTCTGGGCCCCAGGTTCCTGTAAAATGAGGCAGTGGTGGGATTGTGGAGGCTACAGAACATGATGCTCAGAAAGCAACTGGCACAGAGCATGGTAAAGAACACAGAGAGGGTATAGTAATTACTACCCTTCTTCCTTCTGGTTCCAAAATGCCTAGTGTCTGAGCGCTATCTCAGCCCAGCTCCCCCAGATGGTAATACAGGATGTGCAAGATGGCTCACATCGCTCTGCAGCTGGTGCACCTTCTTCGCATGCTGCAAGCTCAGCTGCTCCGGGTCGCACGTGGGCTGGGGCAGGGGCTGCCTGTAATGCACGTGACTGGCCAGCTTCTGGCTCCTCTTGGCTTGGAGGAAGCCAGGCTGGTCTGTGCGGCTGTGGAACTGGAACCGACTCTTGGCAAAGTCCTTCCTGTACTCATTGTCACTCTGGAGCCTGCCAACGTTGAGGAAATGCTTCATCCTTGGGTCATCACTGACGCTGCGGTACCCGATTTGCAGGCCCCGGTCCCGCAGGAAGGCCTCTTTGTACCGGAACTGAAAATCAGAGAAGCAGAGGTGGATCGCAGGGCCCACGTCCCCCCAGAGCCACCCTCCCCGGTGGGGCAGCCACAGGACTCAGCAGGAAGCTCAGCACAGACACAGGCTTTGGATTCCATCGGCCTAGCTGTCCGGCCCTGGCTAGTTACCGAATCTCAGTTTTCCCATCTGATAAAACAAGAGAATGAATCTCCATTGCCGTGGGAGATTGAGAAAATTCACCAAGACAGGTACTGAGCTTCAAGCCTGACACCAACCACGCCCACTGCTGGTGACTCTGGTATTACTGTTGCTGTCACCAGTATTCCACGCAGAGGGGAAATGTGCCCATTCTTTTGATCCTTTCCAGCTTTCAGGAACCTAGCCTGGTGCTCCTCAAATCATTCGTGAAGGACCTTTTTCATTTAGCATTGCTAAAGTTCTAATTCATCAAAGACCCATCCCCAACACTTGTGACCCCCCCCCGCCACAGTGGTCCCTTACCCTGTTCAGTGAGTTGAGTCCACCAATCATAGGCTTAGTAATTGTGGATCTAATTACTAAGAAAATGTTTGAATGCTTGCTCTGGTGTCTGTCTTTAGCTCACTGCAGACCAGCAAACAAACATGCATGGCTAGACAGGTGTCCAGAGTCTAATCTGCAATGTTCTCCTCTCCAGTAATCCTAGATGCCATGTTTTGAATACTTGCTGTGTTCCAAGCACTGAAAACCATTTTATTTTTATCCCTACACTAATCCTAGAAGGCAGGTATTAGATCACTTTTTTGTAGATATAGAAATCTGAGTTCAGAGAATTTAAGCAGCCTGCCCAAGTCAAGTAGCTAATTCCTGAGCAACTGAGCCAAGACACAAACTCCGGTCAACAAAAGGCAGAGCCCATTTGCTTTCTGCTTTATGCTTGTGTTTCCACTTGGAGAAGTCCCTTTACTGAGAGTCACCCAACCAACTACGTGCTCCCTGATTTCTAAGTGCTACCCCATCAACTTTTTGGGGTGTTTGTCCTAAAAGAGAGGGAATAGGAATGTAAACCCCAACCCCAAATTTCTAGATGGATTCTAGAAAATGGGCCCGCTTTTTCTTTCCTCTGAAGTACATGTTATATTTTGGTGTGGAAGTGACACTCTGGACCCCTTGTTGCCTGCCCACTGCCTGTCATTGGTATGGGGAAGAACAGCATGAAATGTGTCAGCTACAGGGACAGCACGGAGTCTTACATCGCTGGCTATCTCCCTGGATGCCCGGGCCGTCTGGAACGGGATGGCGTCCAGCCTGAAGTCATAGCCACCAGCCCGAGTCTGCTCCCAAGAGTTTCTGTAGACTTTCTAAATTGGGAAAACAAAAGCAAGGGTAAGCAAGGAGTGGTGTCCTGTGTGGGTCTGACTGGTTCTCAGCAAGGCTGGTCCTTACACTCAGTGTACTGCGAAGACAGCAGAGCCCATGAGCTCCTATGCAGTCTGGGGACTCCCCAGCTCTGGGACTGGAGAGGGCTGGTGATGAGGGCTTTCAGCTGTAAGCCCCAGCTGACCAAGAAGCCTAGCTCTGGTACGGCTTATGGTCCCTGGGTCTGGCTCCACCTTCTCCTTGTCTCTGCCTGCTGTCTCCTGGACGCCCAAACTCAGAGTTCCAGAGCCCATTGCACCCCATGTGCTGACAGTGGAGCTGCACCTTGGGTCCTGGCACCCATGTGTCTGTGCGTTTCACTAACCATAGCAGGGCCCCGTCTCGCTTCCATGCCACCTCCCACCGCATCACTCGAAGGCCGGCCACATCTCACACTTGCCCAGTGTCCAGTGCCAGGGGCAGAGACTCCAGCTGCACCAATGCCTTGGGGGGAACCTGACAGGGTGCCTGACCCATGGCCTTCATCTCTTTCTCTTTCATTCTTTTCCCTCTTTAAGCTGTACTCACACCCCCTGAGAGACTGTAATCACATCCTCTTAGTCTTCACCTGAGCCTGAATCGCTGATGGGGTCTCAAGATCTTCTGTGCCTTCATGCAGTTAATGTTTTTCAAGATAAGGGAAAGGCTCCTTGAAAAATACCTTAGGGAGATCCCAGGGAAAGGCTGGCCTTTATTGCATCACAGATCAGGGAGCCGGCAAAGGAATCAATCCCCAACAAATGACAAAGTGATAGCCTCAGACTGCGTGGGTCACTCATTCTGTGAGCCACAGCAGATGGTGGGGGTGAGGGGCTCAAGAACCTTATTTTTATCACCTGAAAATACAGGTCAAGGATTGATGCTCTGCCCTACAGGGATGGAAGACTGAGCAAGGGAGGAGAGCCAGGTGAAAAACAAAGTTTCCCACCCGCGCCACACTGGCCTCTCACTTGAGGGGACATGGAGGACCTGGGCCAAGCAGGGTAGTGTCACTATCTCATGCTCTGTTGTCACCATCACCTTCGCCATCACCTTCAGCTCCAACCTCTAACACCATAGGTCATGAGCCAGATGCCTACTGTGTTCCAGGCCCTGCAATAGAGATCTCCTCAGGGCCAAGGTAACGGCCTAAATTCTGGGATGGCAGACTGAATCAGATGATTAGATTTCCTGAGTCACCACTGAGCTCAGTGTAGGACTGAAAGATATGTGGAAAGGGTGGGGCATTCAGATAATGATGCACCAACAACTCTTCTAGCGCCATGCTTCTTGTGTTGGGGCTTCTGCTGACACTGTAGCAGCCGATAGAGTCAGGACCTCTGTACTCTGGGTGAGGGGGACATGGGGCCTTCCTGGTGAGTTCATCCACACCAGATCTGGGCTAGGTTTTGACATCAAGCTTGGCACAGCCTCAAAATCCAACATCAGCCCATAATAGCATCCAAGGCACCAAGCTTCCAAATTTTGGCGACTGCAGATCGAGTGCAGAGTGGAGGAGCCCAGCCCCACAGTGCACCCGCGCCCCTTCTCCAGCACCTCTCCCTGTGCATCGTCTGCTTGATTGTGAACGCTTCCTCCCCAGGTTTTTATTCTGCTGAGGTTCTTGCCTTGCCACTGGGTTCTTTAGATTCCGCAGGCGCTTTGATTTGGCATCCTGGGCGCTCTTCTTCTTGATCACAGTGGGCACAGTTTTGTCCTCATCCTCACACATTAGAGTCATTTGATTTTTAGTTATTTCGGCTGCCTGACACATCTCAATGGCTTTCTTTGCCCGGCAAGGTCACTCAGCTCCACACCCTCCTGGCAGAGCACTTGATCCAATTGTGCAAGTTCCACACGCCCCAAGAAGTGTGCTTTCAAATGAGGTTTGTGAGTCCTCCACACCCACATGCCCTGCAGCTAATTTCAACTTCAGGACTGTGTGGCTGGCTCCCCTGGGAGAGGGAAGACGCTCTGTCCTCCTTCACCTGGGCCCCACATGAGCCAGCAGGCTCGTGCCAGTCTCCTTGGCAGTGTGTCTCTGAGAGTCCCTCCAGCGGAGCCTCACCACCCCGTCCTTAATGAGCTGGATATTCTGCCTGGCTCTGCAGAGGAGGCGGACCCGCTTCCCCAGATGGAGGTCAGCCTACCAGAGCTACTGTTCTAAAATTATCCTTTGCACGTCCCTCAAAAGCATCAAATGGTCATAATAACTCATATTTACAAAGCACAGGCGCATTCACTGCGTGGGATCCCACAGGGCTTTACAAATGCAACAAACTAACACACACACTAACTAGAAGGTGCCTCTCACAACCCCTGCAAGGTGCCACCTCTGGGGTGAGCGGCAGCAGCTGTCGGTCTGCACGGAGCCCCAGGACACAATGGCCAGGCCAGGGAGGGAAGAATGGCCCGGCTCTGGGAGGCTGCGCGCCGCCCCAGGCCAACACACAGCCTGTGTTATTCTGTTCTGACAGTGTCTTTTGATTCTGCGCCTCTCTACCTGTTATCCCAGGATCACAGCCTTGCTGGCCGCATGGCTGCCTATTCTGTTACAACCAGGGGCCTCCAACCCCTGCCAACAACAAGCCTGGGTCTAAGAAACAGCATCTTGGTTCATCATGCAAAGGGCACACGTCCGAGGGAAACTGGAGTGCTGGAGGGCACGGTGGCGCACACCAAGGAGGCGGCTATATTAGACGGGATGGGCTGCAGTGAGCAGCTATCTCTACAGTCGTGGCTGCACTCTTTGGAGTGGCTGATGAGAGGCATCTGGGAAATGAACAGAACCACCATCTACACCTGTGGGAGCCGGGGACCATTCAGCCATCCCAGAATCACATATTCAGAGCTAGAAGGCACCAAGTTTAGCCCAGCCCCATTCCCATTTTACAGGCGAACAAACCAAGCCCCTGCAAGGAAAGTGACACGACCTCATACCTGTGGTTTGTCCTACTTTCTATTAGGTGTTGTTTCTTTTCTACATTCTCCCTCCTAGGGCAGTTTTTTTTTTTTTTTTAACAAATAAAATCTGTTCTGAGCAGACAATTTTACAAAAGCCAGCACAAAGCACACAAACAGAGGCTCACTCACATCACTGAGATGCAATGCATTGAGACGAGCTCGGGCAAACTCTGGGTGGTCAGGAATCACCGTGTACCTGTGCAGGGACTCCGCATCTCCCAGCCTGTACAGGCGCTGTGGGTAAGACAGGCACAAGGTCAAGGCAAGACTGCACCTGCTGAATCCGGGGGTATAAAGCAGGTGACCCTCCCTCCTGCCCTTCCCACCCGATGGCCCACACGCTGCCAATCATGGGGCACGCCGCACCCATGGAGTGTCCTTCTAGAACCCTCTGCTGAAAGAAGGTTCCTATGTATCCAGGGTCAAGTGGAGGTAGCTGGTTTTAAATAGAGGCTGTTAAAAATATTAGAATCTGCTCCCAAGGGGGCCACAAAGCAATACCCTGGTTGGCCTCAGACCTGTGTTTTTAAGATGTGTGGTTATTGCAAAGAATCTTTGCAGCTGATCATTGCACATGCTTTTTATTGGTAAGAAGATGTAGCTTCAGGCCTTCGTTGTTTAACATCAATACTATTACTATTAATACACAGGTACTAAGCTCTTTCATTTAAAATACCTTAGTGATTGTTCAAAAATTAAGGTTTTCATAACCCAACAAGAAAAATGTAATTGAAACCTCAAGCCTCATGTGGGCTGTTATTTTCAGAACACCATTTTAAGACCTGTGAATAATTTTAGGAAGGGTTGCAGCCTCATCTACTTTTAGAGAGGAAAATGTGATAGCTGGGTCCACTTCTAAATCCAATTTAGAATTTGTAAACACAACTGGTCAGGGCAGCCCTTGAGCTCTCTGGAGACTGAGGCAGCTCTGTGACGGTGTGTGTTGGGGGCAGGAATCCCTTGACATAACGCAGGCAAGAGGAAAACGGGCTCAATCATGCAGAAAGGAAAAGCAGGAAGAAGCTCTGTGTACAGTTATTCTTCTCTGGAGTGTACTGAGCATCTAATTCCACTGCCATTCCATCAGCAAGTGAGACACATCTGATCTCGGTACGGGATCATCAGTAATGCTTGGCGGCATCACCATTATCATCATTATCATCATCATCATTAATTATTATTATTAGCAAACCACCATAGGGGCATTTCTAGAAGACTTACTATGATCCCAGGACTTGCTAAAAGCTTTATTTGCTTTCATGTATCTAATCCTCATTTAATTCACTTAATCTTATGAAATATTTGTCATTCTTATCCCTTTACCCCCTACTTCCTTCAAATAAGGGAAACGAGGTTGGAAGAGATAAAGCAATCTGGCTTGCAATCACAGATTGCAAGATGGCACGCCCTCACAGCTTCTCAGAGCCCATGTGGGCCGGCACTGATCCCTGAACAGCTCTACCCTATTTCTTGCCCACGATGAGAGGAGAGACGGAACCCACCTCATTGCAGTGCAGATAGCTGGTTTTGGCATGAACCAGGTCTGGAGAGTCAACCACAGTGGTGAACTTGATACTGTCGGGCTTTCTACGGTATTTGGTCTGAAAAGGAAGACAAAGATTCCCATACAACACAGTCAAACGTCATGGGAACAGCTTCATCTTGCCCTCTCAGGACTCAATGTACTGATATTATTGGATGAGTCTCTTTCCTCGGTGGGCACCTAACCATCAAAAGGTGAAAAAACCCAATCTCTTCTCTATGATGAGGAGCATTTGACAGGTATTTATTCCCTTGAACACGAGGCTCCTGATATGAAGGAATTTAGTAAACGGAAGCTTTCAGCATCACCGAGACCCTGCTCAGAGCCGGTCCGAATAAGTTCTACTGTTAAGAAGCTGAAGGAGGCAGTGCTACCCTCACGGGGATTCCAGGGCAGGATCCTCTCCCATCTGAGGGAGCGCCCCGTTGATGTCCCTGTCACTGTGCGACACATAACACCACTGGCAGTCAGAGAGCAGCCAGGCCCTGACAGTAGGGGCAAACTTAGTGGATGTTACTGCTACCCCCCATCTCGATGAAAGCAAGGGGCTGTTTTAGGTCACAACTGTGTGATATATTAATTCCCCAGCTGTGAATTTATGTAGAGGAAAGCTTTTTTGTTTTAGGATTTGGTTATGAGTAATCCCAGAAGCGACTCAGAAGTCACCGCTGCTCCTGCCCCCTTTGGATCTGCACTTGATGAGTAGATTCTGGCTTCTAAAGCAAGTGCGAGGTGCATCTGGGGCTCTGGTGGGATCAGGTCCGGTACCTCGCTGATGAGCTCGCCAGCCTTCTTGGCTCTCTCTATCTGTGGAGAGCTCAGCGCCAGCCAGCCCATGCCCTTCATGCCCATCAGGTCTGACTTGTAGCGAAACTGCAGGAAGAAAGGCACAGGCTATTAGCAGGAGTGACCCAGGATGGCTAGGGCATCTCAAGGTCCTTGACGCATAGTGATGCTCCAGCGCAGTGGGTCAGGATCCTCACTGAGAGCATATTGTGCATGTCATCAGGTCCACTGTTCAAATTTGTGCATTTTATCAGGACCTGAATATTGGATCACATATAACATACAAAACGTCCTCCAACCCCACTGAATGGACTAGATGTGAAGTGGGCAGTTATTTCTGAGGTTGATCCCTGAGAGAGCCAGCTAGATAGGTGCTCACATCCAAGCATCTGTAGGATCTTTTTGTTTCATTCTGCAAGTGAGACGACTGCCTGCCTGCCTCTACAGAAACATTCAATGTACCATTCAGTTGATGAGAGAACTCTGAGTCCTGGATCAAAGGTTCTGTAACTTGGAGCCAATGACTTTACCAAAATATGCCTCAATTTCTCCCTGGGAACCCTCCTGCTCTCCTGAAACACCTGAGAGTGCTTTGGGACAGGAGCCAGCTGGCGTTTTATTCTTGCAGTAATGGCAATAGGAGAAGGAATCGCAACAGGAATTTAAAACCTGCAACAAACCTGAATCCAACCAGCTAATTGTGAGGAAGCCCTTTTCATCTTTTCAAGCCCTCAGTTTACCTCCTCCCCTCACTGTGACTTGTTATGATTTGCTTCTATTGCAGATGCGCACTAAGCTCATCCTCTTTATTTTCAAAGCTCCAAAGACAAGGACTGCGGCATCGTTCCTGGGAGAGAATGCTCAGAGGCGTTCTGAGACGATGGGTCAGATCGAGAGCCCCTAAAATGGCAAAATTCATCACAATTCCTTGATCTGCCCTCCACTACCTACAACGAGACAGTCACCCAAATGCCTTTCTTCTTCTCTTTATGGAAATTAGGCATTTTAAAGGTGGGGGAAAATCCTCTCTAAGGAAATCTAAAATTTGGATCTAAATGAAGTTGATGGCATTTCTCTAATTTAGATATAACCTCCGCTGTAATGCAAACTATCACTGCAGAAACCAGCCTCTCGGCCTTTTTAGTTTTCTTTCATTTCGGGATTCACAGCATTCCTCACAGCTGGCCTCAAAGAGGGTCCGTTTCTGATCTACTGTCTGCTGGTTAATGCCCCTGTGCAAATTCCACTCTGCTTTCCAACTGGCGCAGGGAGACATCACTCAGGCTCGGGAGCAGGTTTCAAAACCCCATGTCAGTAAGATTGCTTTTTACACCGCGATCTTTCAGTCTACACCAGCAAAGCTTTTGCCTTCTACTCTGATAAAGAACAAAGAAAATTGGATAAATTTCTAAGTTGCAGAGAATAATCCTACAGGGCCTCTGCACAGCCAGGCCTTGCTCCTTTCATAAGCGAGATGAAGTGGGGAGCGCTCTTTCAACTCTCCTTTTGTGGAGCTGAACAGTACGATCGCAGGTAAGTCAGAAAGCAAGATGCAGGTTCCCCAAAGATCTGGCTGCGCCTCAGACTCTCTTATAAATGAATTGTCTATTGATATCTCAGCTCGCAGCCCAGCTTTGACTATTCACGCAGATCCTAAAAACAACACACCTGCCCCAGACTTCATGATAAGGGGGCACCGGTGTGGGAGGCAGGAAGAGGAGAGTGGACAGGAGTCAGATACCCAAAGACGGTTTGAAGAATGATTCCAAGATAATAAGGGACCTTCCCAAACTGCCCAGCTGCATCTGGCTTCCCAAATGGAACCTTACCTCTCCTCCTTGCAAGAATTGAGGGCCAGAAGTCTTCTGCAGATTTATACACAGGGTTTCCTGGCAGCCTATTTTGGACACCTATACTTCAAATATACGAGCTATAGCATTAAGTCTCAGAGTTCTAACAGACACAGGAATGACAGAAGTAGCTGCATGTAGGAGATGTCTATAAGATGGCATGTATTTGTCATATTAATAATAAATATTGTCATAACTGGGTGTAGTGGCATGTGCCTGTAATCCAGCACTCAGGACCTTGAGGCAAAAGTTTCTCTACAAGTTCAAGGTTAGCGACATAATAAGTTCAAACCCATCCTACACTACATGGTGAGATCCTGTCCCAAAAAAACAAAACTAGCACCAAAAAACTCATCACCACTGCACTGTGTACAGTGAAGCTTGCTTTAGAACATTATCTCGTTTTGCAAAGGAAAGTTCCTATTTTCATCTACAGAACAATGTTGATGTTCAAGTGATGTTTAGATTCTCAGGAAAGCCACGGGCCACATACTCTGAGTAAATCGCACTGGTAATGATTAAGGTTACAGATTCAAGAACCAGAGCTCCTGAGGCTCATAATCCAGCCACCTGAGGAAGCCAGGGGGACAGATCCAGGGGACAAGAGACCACAGCTGGAAGACTTACTTTGCCCCTCACTAGCTGGTGGTTCTGAGCGAGCCATTGCCCCGCCAACTTGTGGCCTAGGCCCTAATTTAAACTTGTACACGTGCATGTGCATGCCATGCACTCACTCACCAACACCTGCCCACTGTACCTTCCTAATCCATCCATCCCATAGCCTGTATCACCATGTGGCACATGAGCTTTCCTTATCCATCTTGATTTACCTCTTTTGAGGATAATCGAAGTTTCAGAGTACAGGAAAGTTTTCACTCTCTTGTTGACTGCTATATTCGCAGGACCTGGCTCAGTGCCTGGAGCATAATAGATGCTCAATAAATATTATGCAACGAAGTGAATAAATGATTCCCACCTAGGTGACGGAGGCCAGGCAAGTCATTATTTGATCCGGGAAGACCCAGAAGGCCAAGGAAGAGGCCAGGATCAACACACAGAATGGAGGCAGGAGGGAGGGCGGCTGGTTTGCATTGCGCAGGCCCCTCACCTCACTTTGTAGGGCGTGGGCTTTCTTGGCCCAGGCCATTTTCAGGTCCTCGGGCAGTGCTGTGAATTCATGGCACTGGGTCCGGTAGTCATAATCGCTGGCCAGGGCCTGGGCCTTCCTGGCGTGGACCAGATGCAGCATGTCCGCGGGCAGGTGGCACTGGGCCTGGCTGCCGGCTGCCTCCCTCTTGTACTGGTGCTCGCTTTGCAGGTGGCCCATGCGTTGGCAGTGCTGTAGCCGCGGGTCCTCGCTCACACTGCGCACCCCGATAAGCCTGCCGCGCTCCTTCACAAAGTTGTGCCTGTAGAGAAACTGAGGGGAAGGAGCAGCTGGTCAGAGGTCAGCAGGCTGCCCACTCACTTTCCCTCCATGCATTTTCCTCGCAGACCCCAGAAAAGTCACCTCTTCTCACACTCGGGGATACTTGTTCTAAGACCACAGTGGTGGAGCTGGTCAGAGAGCATGCCTTTCTCCCTGGGGGATGAATAATTAAAACATCACTCCATTCTTCCTATCTAATTAAAACCAGATCCTCAGAACTAAAGTCAGGGTCCCACCGCCCCCCCCCCCATGTGTCCTGTGGCCAAAAAGAATTTATCAAAAAGGGTAAAAAAGAAATTTGTTCTTCAGCCATTTGTACTTGGCAAAACATTAAACCCAAAAGACAGGATCCACGTATTTGAAGTCCACATTTTCTGTAATTTGTTTGTGGGAATGAGAAAGTCACCTTCATGTCCCAAAGCTGTGAATGTTATCAACAGAGTGGCTGCAGTGGGGTGGGCAAATCTCAACACAGACAAGGAAAGCACAGAGAGCCGTGGAAAGTGTGCTCCAGTGGCGGGTGACTTCCAGCCCGGTCTCCAGTGTCCTTCTTGTCTGGGCTGGAGCATCAAAGCAGGCTGCTTTTGCCTTCCTGGGAGCTGTTGCCCCGGACTTTGCAATTTGGAGTCAATCTCAAGCTCCTTCAGGCTAGAGACCTTCACTGAGTTTAACTTGTGAGTCACAAAGCCTTTCCTTTCCACCTTTGTTAAAGGATCTCATTCATAACTAATATATTCTGCAGGTGACATCCTGTCTCACATGGTTATAGATTTGCTTTAATTCCAGAAAATCAGCCGTAGACACTGTTTTACATGAAGTTAACAGATATGAGGCCAGACGGAGGGTCAGGGCACTCCACTCACGTCGCTGGCCATGTCTCCTGAGGCCCGCGCAGCCTGGAAGGGGAGCGCGTCTATTGTCAGCTTGTAGCCTTGAGCACGGAGATTACGCCAAGCCTCCTGGTACTTTGCCTAAAGTGGGAACACATGTACATCTTTTTTTAAAAGATTACACAAATCAGCAAACAAAGGCTGCCCCTTTCTGCTTGCAGCGCAGTATGCCAGAATCAATTGCTGACCTGCAAAAGCTTTCTATTTTGCAAAAAAAAAAAAAAATCTCATTAGCACACACCCTGTGGTAGTCTCTGAGCACACGTAGGCATGTATCACGTTTGTGAAAAGGTATGGGGATTTAACGTGGGCATCTAGAACGCACATTTTAAAAAGCTTCTGTGAGTGCCAGAAAGCTTGCTGTTAGATCGCAGACGCGACATGCATGGCTTTGGAGCGTGCTTGAACTTCAGTGGGGAAAAGGGCTCACGTCGCTCAGGTTGGCTGTGTTCGCTTTTGCTCGGATGAACTCAGGCAGGCCCAGGGTCACGGTGTACTGGTGTCTTGCGTCCTCTCCAGCTGCTCTATAGAGGCGCTGTGCCCCAAAGAAAAAGGCGAGGAGGTCAGCGCTGTGCATTTCTGTGGTGCAGGGAGGCCCTCCTTTGCAACTGGGAAAGCCAGGTAGTAAAAGGCCATTCCAGAGGCAAAGGTACACTGTCACCTCAGGGAAGAGTTTTCTCTCAATAAAGACCTTCTCTACAACTCAAATGGAATGAGGCAAAAAGCCATTGCAATTTGCTTTGCAAATAATAGGCTGAGTAGTGACAAAAACAATTAAGAATACTCTTCACTGAGGTCCTCACCACCCACTCTGTCCTTGAGAATTTAGCACAAGACAACGCCAGACCTGGAAATTGTAGGAGAATCCCTACCGGGTGGAAGGGAGGTGCCCAGTCTGACCGGCAGGCTCTCCTAACACCCCAGAATCCTTTGCATGAGTGGACTCATGCCAGGGCTACCCTGGCTGTCCTTGTCCACCATCCATGATTAGAATTAGATCTGGGTTTCCTGATTTTCCAAGGCCATCCTGGGGTCCTCATTGCCCCATAGCATGTGGTACACAAAAGAATCCAGAAAGGCTAAATAAGGATTGAGAACTGTAGCATCAGTGTTCACATCCTGAATTTCCACTTCTTTGGACTTCTTTTTTCACAACTACCATGTCTTAATTTCTGAACTGGGGTGAACATGGGACTTAACAGTATCAATAACCAAGTCTCACTCAACCTCTAGAAGTTAGAGTCAAGAAAATCTTAAAAATGAAAGCTGATTCTCCATTTACATCAGGGGGCAGCTTACCTGGGTCAAGCCTATAGCCTAGCAACTGCAAGAAGTAGAAGCAACAGGGTGGGAGCGATAACTTTCCGGAATGGGATTCTTCGTCCTACACTTTTCCTCTACTCTAACCAGTGAGGAGAAGAAGCAGAAGATCAACTGGTCATGTGACAAATACTGCTATAAATTATATTCTGATAACTACAAATCAGTCTTTACAGTAACCATCAGGATGACAAGATAAAATCAGTCAGCCAATGTTTGCCTACACAGAAGATATGAACTATGGACTATAACTTCTCAGACTTCTGTGTGTGAAATAATCATCTGAGACTCTTTGTATTCTGTACCTCCAGCAAGAGCCTGAGCTTGGGCACAGCCTATCACTCCCAAGGGACACCAATGCAGCAGGTCCACTCCTGCACCGGGGGAGTGAGACCGGCCCTCTTGCCCCCTGGAAAATATACGGGCTCTATACAATAAATACGCTCTTCTCTTTCTGAGCCCCTCATGCACATCTGGCTCCTCTTTCCAGCCCATAAACATTCACACATATTTTTTAACAATCTCCAGTTTCTAAAAAGCCACCAGGAGATGTTTACCTCATTGGTAATCTGGTTGCTGAACTTTGCGTGAAGGAGGTTGGGGGTGTCTGTCACGGACGTGTACTTCAGTGAGCCGGGATGCTGACGGTATTTACTCTGAATTCATACACAGAGAAAGAGAAGATGGTTCTATTACTTGTAAACCCAGAGGAAAACCAGGTCTGAGGACGAGATAGAGCCTCAGTTGGCACAAGCTGCCAGACTAGGGTGCCTGGGTGCAGTTGGTCACCTGCCCTGTGACTTCTGCTCTCAGGGAGCTGGAGAAGCAGGGAGGGCGGGGGCAGGATGACAGATGCCGTGAGACCCTCATTGGTGTGGGAGGGAGCACTAGGCCTCCACCGTGGAGGTGAAGGCCATCATTTCAAAGACAGTTGCCATAGAAGCACGGTACCCAGATGAGTGTTAATCCGTCAGGATTACCAAATGAAGGAGGGATGGGCATCCCCATTTGACTAATTAAGAAGTGGAGGAAAAGAAGGCAGGTCACAGGCCTGAGGTCACTCGGAAATGAGTGTTGGTCCAAAATTTCAATCTCTAGCTCTAAAACCCATTTGCTTTGCACTGGACCACAGAGCCACTCTTCAAACGCACATAAAGAAAGCACATTTCATGAGCCATGTTAATGGAGGAGCAGACATAAGAGCCACAAGGTTGTGGGAAGTGGCACGCAGCAGGACTGGAGGGTCCGGTGCCAAAAGAAGGCAGGCAGGAGCCTAGGCAGTGAGCTCCTGCTGCCAACAGCTTAACCTGCAGCAGGCTCTAGCAGAAGAAAACAGCCTGACTGTGACACCGGCCCACCCTGTGCCTCTCCAGAGTCGCCTGTTACCTCACTGATGAGCTCAGATGCTTTCTTTCTCCCTTCGATCTCTAGGGTCCCTGGGATCACACAGGCAACGCCTCGCATAAAGTTCAGGTCCGAGCGGTACAAATTCTACGAGCAACAACACAGAGAATCAGAAAAGCCCAACTCTCTGGACAAGGAGGCAATGAGAAGCTGGGGGTTGCAGCTTCATAATTAAACATCATAATTAAAACTCAAGGCTAAGACTCTCTCTCAGATTTGTTCTACTCAGCACTCCTGCAGATCTCCTTAGACAATGCTCGTTAGGGGGGCAGAGGTCAGAAGGAAAGAGTTCTGCTGCCACTTGGCTCACAGCAGCTGTTACAGGGACATGAGGCGGATTTTATCTTAGTATAAAGAAAATAAACCCTGGAGAGCAGTGTGGTTAGGAAGTCGGACTTCTCTGGAGCAAATGTGCAAATGGCCCAACAGGTTTTAACCCAGCAGCAGCGGGAGGCATCAATTAATCATAGGCGAAGACACAACTCATAAATGAATCCAAAATAATCTGGCAAAGACCTATCTGAATCTGAGTGGGCAGGACCAGTGTGCGTGCCTGAGTGATTGGGGTTGACAGTTTAAAGAGCCCCCAAATTCTCTCCCTTCAGCCAGTGAGGCGCCCCCTGGGCGTGCAGCCTTTCAATTGCCATCACAACATGAAGCAGAGGAGCAGGGCTGTGCTTAAGTGACAAAGGGCCCTGAAATAAACCTGACAGCTTCCCTCCTTCCTAGAGCTGCTCTAGGGTTCCTGACAGTCGGTGTTAGTCTGTAAATGCTGTATATGGGCAGACAACTTCAAGAGAAAACAGACACCAGATATGAGCGTCGCCCGGCTCGCAGACACCACCACCTCAAGAAAGAGCATAGTGCATTGTTCTGTTTTCCCCACCCAGGTTCATTCCCTGCAGTCACATCCAGTGCAAACCTAGTGAGCTGGGGACTCTGTGTGTACCAAGCAGGACACTGCTGCCCGTAGGCAGTACCGGATGCCCCTTGATTGGAGTGAGCCAACTCTACACTTCCACATCCTCCTGGGGCCTGCCTGCTGCAGAGAGCAGGGCACACATGTCAGAGGAGCCTAAAGACGCCATGAAAGGACTCCAGGAGGACCTCGGGGCCCTGACACTGTCTGCTCCCTGAAGTGGAGGAAGAGGTTCTGAGCAACCCCTCCCCACACAGCCCAGGCTCCCCAGAAGAAGGGACACAAATACAAGATGCCCACAGAGGAGCCCTCCATCCACCCCAGGGCTCCGGAGAAACCACTAGCAAGTCCTGAACCTGAAAATTCATGAATCTGGGGGGAATCGTCAGCTCAGCCCAGCACCCCCATTTCTCAGATGCAGCTGTGTGATCTTGGGCAAGTGGTTCACCTCTTGTGCACCTCTGTCATTTTTCTGTTCAACAAAGGTGAACACTTCTGACATAAAGTTACTGTGAGGATTAAATGAGATGCTGGGTGACAGCATAATACTTTCAATTCAATGAAAATATCCAATTTAGGGTGGTTGCTCTTACAAGGTGAGCAATTGTGCTTCAGAGTGGTCATGTTGTGTTTCAAAAGAAAACAAGTGCTTCGGACTCCTGACCTCGGAGCCTTCCCTAGCTCAGAGAGGCTTGCAGGTCACTGCTTCCTGCATGGTTAAACCTGTGAGGACAAGGGTCCCCAAGGAGAGGCCAGCCTCCTTTACCTCGCTCTGCAACTTGTGAGCCTTCTTGGCACAGCACAGCCTCAGGTCCTCCTCCAAGGACGTGTGCTGGGGGAGCGGATGTCTGTAGTCCTGGTCGCTGGCCAGAGCCTGAGCCTTCTTGGCATGCACCAGGGTTACCATGTCCAGTGGCAGGTGAAAGAATGCCTTTGAGTGTTCAAAGCCTCTCTTGTAATTCACCTAGAGGGGCAGGCAGATCAACAGCAGTCAGTTCAAAGCCACTGTTTGCAATGGGACCATAAGGGAGAGCATCTGTAGTACAACTGCCCCGGGTCAAGGAGAAACCACATTCCTTTCTTTCAGGGACTAGCCTCAAGCAGGGCTCAATCCAGGCCCTCACATTCACCACCCCAGCTCACGGAGGCCATTGTTTGGGTGAAGAAGACCCACAGGGCCTAGCATAGGGGAAAACACATCCAGAAAACAGATACAATGCCGGGGACTCTCCTCCTCACTACAGTGGATCTCTCCATTTTTCAGAGGCAAAAAGATGCACCACAACCCTGCACTCATTCTGTCACACCTTCCTCACTGTCCACTCCAGTTCAGGGTTAGACACCAAAGAGTCTCCTTCTTGCTAGCTTAGAAGCACTCCCTCAAAGTACTAGACAACTCCCCAGTCAATCTGGGAGCAAGGGTAAAGAGATGGATTCTTGGAGAACTAGTCCCAAATGAATGATGTTCCCCAAACTCAACGTAAGTGCTGAGAGAGTTCATTCATTCTATATCACCACTCCACAGACTCCTTGGAAAGGCCATTGACAGTTCTGTGAAAGTCACTCCACAGTTCCTTGGGCTTCAGGCACATCAGCCTTTCTGCTTCCTCTCCTTCTCCATCCCCCACTATAGCCTTCTGGAAGCTTAAGCCACCTGGCCCTAACCTCTCACTCTCACCCCCCACATCCTGTGCTCACCCCTGCCTACCACGAGGCTAAGAGCACCTCACATCAAGCTCACATTCACAGGTCAACAACCCAGGACAGACAGGGTAAAAGACGCCCACAAAGAAAGACCAAAGCAGAGGACAAAACGGTAGAGAACGTGTGAAGCTAGACATAAGGAGAGCTGGAGCTGTCCCCACCTCCTGGCCTTAGGCATGGAACAAGACCCTCAGCGCTCAATCTGCTTCTTCGTAAGGGGAGATGAGTGACAAAGGGGAGCTCCTAGGGGCAGCGTGATGGTTAAATAAGACACTGCATAGGAGAGCACTGAGTCCTTTGTGACTCGTTGGACATCGGTTTCCTCACAACAGTAGCCACCTCACACATGTTCAAGAAGATGATGTCTATATACCTGTGCCTGCAGACAGGGTCGCAGGGGGAGTCAGAGGGCAGTGGCAATTTGGATGCCTCTACTTGTGCAGGAAGCACGAATCAGTGAAGCAAGAAGTTGTGCGGGGAGGAACGACTACCAATCACCAGCACTCAGCCCTCTTCTGTGCGGACTGGAAGTGAACACTTTTGATCAACTGTGGCTTTAAAGAGTCTAGTTCAGTTTCTGGTCAGAAGTTGACAAGTGTGATGCAAAACTTTCATTATTCAGTGTTTGTTAATAGCTTGCTGCATGGACCCGACATGCCAACCCCATCCCACAGGCCCCCTCGGTGTAGTCACAGGCCTAAACCGAAGAACACAGCCTGCTGCGGCAACACATGCCTGTGATCCCAGCACTCTAGGAGGCTGAGGCAGGAGACCAGGCTGGGCAGCACAGCAACTTGGGGAGACCCTAGCACAAAATAAAAAAAATAAAAATGGGACAGGGGTATGGCTTAGAGTGGAAGTCCTAGGTTCAATTCCCAGTACCAAAAAGAAAACAAAATACAAAACTGAAAAATTCCCAGCTCAGGAGGGAACTAAGGATTTAACTCATCCGATCTCATTTACAGAGGAAGCTGCAAAGCCGAACATCAGGTGGCCATGCCTCGAGCGCCGCTAGGTGCGGCCCCACGGCCCCCATCGCATCTCCTCCCACTTACATCACTCTGCAGCGAGGTCGCATGCACTGAATGTGCAAGGCTGAGATCATCTTCCAAGCTCTGGGAGCCAAGCATCTGTCCTTTCATTTTCTCAAATGCCTCTTTGTATTTGTACTAAAGGGAAAGAGAGCAGGAGAGAGTAACAGCTCGGGGACAAGGGACATGGAATGGAAGAGGTGGGTATTGGGCGAAAATGTTTTGTTCTTTTGACAGTCACTGGGTGAGTTAAAAGAAAATGCGAGGGAGTCGTCAAAAGGTCTATTCTTTCATATGCAAGACTCCCAATGACTAAAGAGCTCAGCTATGAAATGGCAGCACACATTAGCACTTGGGCGGCCCAGGCTGGAGGAAGGTGCGGGCATTGTTAACGGGCTCTTCACACAGGATCACTTTATGGAAACTCTTGGTGGAAGGTGCATTTCATCTGCCCAGGGCCCATGTTTACAGTACAGCATTTGGCTTTGTATGCCAGGCTAGGGAATTTTTTGTTGTAAGATATTCTTTCTCAATGGTCATTATCTGATTGCCCTAACGCAGTCAGTTCGGAGAGGAGAGGATATTATCCACAGGCAAAAGAAGGCAGAGGTTAGAGGCAAAAGGAGTGAAAACTGGTTAGGATTGAACATTGTTGCAGCCCTGGATGCTCACATCACTTATGACAGCACCAGAAGCCTTTGCTGCCTGGAAGGGGATGGCATCCAATCTCAGCTTATATCCACCGTCTCGAAGCTTGCTCCAGGATTCTTTATAACGGGTCTGGTGGGCAAAGGTATGCAAGTCAAGACCTTCCTGGGACCTGGCAGCTTTCTAAACTCTGGTTTACCAAAGTGGGAATCTGTTTTTTGTAAGATTTTCTCTCTGACTCAACCCTGCAGCTGGGTTAGAGACGACTATGGCCTAGAAAAATTTAACAGAGGTAGCTCTGGCCTCTCCCATCCTTGGTAGGTAAAGCCATAGAGGAGAGGACTTAGGCATCAGACAGACCCATATTTTTCTTTTCTCTCTCTCTTTTAATGTATTTAGTACAGGGTCTACAGGGTCTCACTATGTAAATCAAACTCGTAGTGATTCTCCTGTTTTCAGCTTCCCAAGCACTGGGATTACAGGCGCACATCACCACACCCAATCTTAATCGCCATCCCAGTACACCCTGTGAGGCGAGGCTGGCACAGCCTGGCAGGGATCAAATCCCTGGCTCTGTGCTCTGCCTAAGCAGGCATTTTGGTCCACTGAGCTATCTGGCTGGCCCTCAGACTCATATTTTTCTGAGCAATGAGTTGATTCAAAGGTGGAAGCATAAGGCTACAATTGCATAGCTCTTTCCTAAAGATAAAGAAAAGACAAGTATCTTTCTCAAAAAACAGCAATAGTGCTGACAGATTATTGAAGGGAGGAGTTAAACCCCAAATCTCTCCTTGGCACAGCCACTGGATGTACTCAGCTCTACCGAGGTCCCAGTATCATCTCCTCTGAAGATCTTTGTACTAAGGCAGACACTTCTGCCCCGCTCATTCCTCCCAGCATCCCTGACTCATCTGCTCAACCAGCGATACCATTTGCAGGGCCCAGTGCACATGAAAATGTAGGTCCCCTTGTTCAAAGCCACCATGCATCTCAAGACAGTGACAACAGAGCACTGAACCAATGCAGGCTCATCTGAGCGGAGAGCATCCTGACTTCTGGCTATGGCACCCAGCCTCCTTCCGGTCAGCCTCACCTCACTGATGTTCATGGCATTCAGCTTGGCCAGCAGGACTTCGGGTAGGTCCGCAGTCTGTGTATAATGATGCTTTATGTTTTCTCCTTGTTCCCTGTACAACCTCTGTGGATAGAGGGAGATTTTGATTAAACCCAGAGCCTCCCCTACACAGCCATCAGCTAAGGTACACTCCAGGAGACCATGGAACTACAGCTGCCATGTCCTCCTGGAGACATGATCACCAGCATCCTGTCTCCACACAGATCTCACAGCCAGCTTGGCACACGTGTGTCATTCTCTCTCAAGTTCTACTTCCTAGCTGAGAATATGACAGGCTGAAACACTTCCTTCCATGAATACTCCAGTCTTAGCACACTTTGAGATGAGTGCTGGTGAGAAAATGAAGTTGAGCTATTGAGGTGTAATCAGATTATGAACTATAAGCTGCAGGAGGGGATCTGTGGGAAGAAGGCTCCACACCCACCTCTTCACCACCTCACACATTTTTGCCCTAATAAATATCCCCTGCATAGGTCTTGGGTTGTCTCCTTTATCCATGATTCTGATTCGGGTTTCTGATACCCTAGTAGTATGCAGTGACACATGGAATTGAGGAATGTGGAGATAGCTCAGTGGCATAATGGCCTGCTTGGTAAATGCAAGGTCCTGAGTTCAATTCTCGGTACCAAAAACTAAAAGAAGAAAGAAAGAAAAAGCGCCTGCCTGGCACATGGAGTGGGCAGCAGCCACCAGAGCAAGTTTCTAAACAATGCTTTTCCATCTCAAATCTTATCTGCCTTGCCCAAGTTTCTACGCATCGCAGCAGTGCCCCCTAGAGTTGGTTAGGGTAAGGACAAAGCAGGAGCATTGTTTCTCTTGCAAGAAATTCTTGTTTGACCATCTGCATTTCTCAAAGTTCAACTTGATTTTAATTTACACTGCATTATAAATTCCCAAACTCCTAAGCTTCTGAATCACCCCATCCTTTATTCTGAGAGGCCCTTGGGTCATTTCAAGTATCTGTAGCATAAGGCACAGCCATATCGCTGTGCAAAAGAGGAAATTCTGGAGCTCCTGACCCCGAGGTGCAAAGGAAGGAATTCTGAAGCTCCTGACCCCAAGGTGCATAAATGCTTCTTGTGCAAAGTTGAGTAGTTTTCAGATATTTAAACACCATGCCTGCCGTACACGAAGATCCCTGGACTTCTCTCAGCAGAATCAACCAAATCGATGTCTTAAAGTGGATTTTTATAGGATTACATCATTCCATTTAGTCTCTAGCAAACCTCATTTTGGGGTAGCAAAGGGCCAAATCTTGGTTTATGGAAATGCTTTGGAGTCATGCTAATATCTATAAATAAGACCTTAAACTTATGTTGAAAATTTGGGTAAAGCAGAGAACAATTCCTGTCCTTGAGTCCCAAAGAGCCGGGAGCACAGCTTCACTATTACAATTAGCAAGAATTTCAGCTCATGTTCCAGCTGTAGCCACAACACTTTCAAACAAAAGAAGAGGGGGGGAAAGCTTTATCACTGACAAATTGGCAAGACATGCAAAGGGGCAGGAAGCCAAGCATCACGGGTAGTGGGGTGTGGAGCCCCACTTGGCATCCTGAAGTGCAGGAACGCCCCATTTGCATCCTAACGAGGAAGCGCCCCTGCTAAGGGGAGCCCGCAAAGGACAAGGCGCTCCTTCATCCTCAGGGCAACAGAAAGAGCGAGCCAGAGATCCCCTCCGCTTCAATTGCACCATTGAAAGACGAGCCCACTCTTAGAGTCATAATGTATATACATTATCACTTACGTCCACTGCTTGGGTATAACTAATTCTGGCCTGGACCATCTCCGGAGTGTCTTTAATACTGGTAAACTTCAAAGCATCTGGATGCTGACGGTACCTCTTCTGTTGAGCAGGAAAGGATCAAAGCTGTGAATTTTGTGCTGCTCTTTCATGCCATTTGAAAGAGAAAATCATAGGTTGCTTGAGATTAGAGTGAATTTGTGAACATAATTATTATTCTGCTTCCTCTATCTTTATATCCTAGGTGCCTTCAGGTTAATATTTGTTTCAATTTAAGAATAACCTCATGTCAATTAACATTAAAGTATTTCTACCTGGTGGAAAGAACAACATCTCAAAATTAGGTTATACCAGTAAAATACTGTGGGATACACACTTAGGAAAGGGTTCTTTTTATAGCCTTCAAATACCATGCTGCAGTTGTTTATGTATCTTAGTTCGGCTTTTCTAAGCAAGAAAGAGCTTCCATAGCTACATTTATCCATTGAAGCTTTCTGTTTTCCTTCCACAAAGAGACATGGAGGACACCATCCTAGTCCGAATCCCTGCATCTAACAGTTAGAGTGAAGACTAGATCACTTTAGAGCCTGGTTCCATTACTATATGTGTTAATGCTTCAAAATACAAGTAGAATAAAAAAGGGTTTTGTTATTGAAAATAGTCATTATACAGTTTGCAAAACATTGAAACAAAAAAAAATTTAAGTGCTGGTAGAAACATAGGTACTCACTTTTGAAGTGCTCTGAAAATCATGTTTAAAGCAATGTCTTTTTAATGAAAGTATAAGTCCAGTGTCCTGAGATAGTTGTTTCTTATAGGACCATGGTGTGTATGTTTTCCCAAGTTAAACACTTATTTTATGAACATCCATCCACTTAGCTATGTAGATTTCTGTATACTGTGCTAGGAGGTCTTCAGTATAGCCTACTCTGGCCCCTGTTTTTTGTAAATAACATTTTATTGGAACACAGCCCTGCTCATTTATTTACATATTTCCTGTGGCCATTTTGCAGCTCAATGTCAGAAACCATGTAATTTGCAAGGTTGGAAATATTTACTCTGTGGTCCGTCAGAGAAAAGGTTTGCTGATTTCGGTATGCACACACACTTGCGCATTTGTGGCTCTCTCTGAAGGTTAAAAAGCCAATCTGACGCTAACCTGGAGGTATGCTAACCTGCAATGAGATTGCTGGGAAAGGTGCTGAAAGATGTCTTACTTACTGAAGTTTGAAGACTAGACTAATGCAAGATTATTAAAAAAAGACAAAGAGGGCTGGCCAAAGAGCTCAGTGAATTAAAGCACCTGTAAGCAGGGGCAGGCCATCCCTGCCCCCGGGGCACACTGAATGGCAATTGAGACTGGGCGTGGTGATGCATGCTTATAATCCCAGCTCCTGGGAGGCTGTAAACAGGCAAATCACTGTAAGTCTGACCTAGTAGTGAGACCCTGAGCACCCTGTAGACCCTTCCCTAAAATACAGAAAAAAAGACAACGATATTTTTGACAAAGTTTGAAAATGAGGTTTAGAGCTCCTACAGGACAATGGTTTCCCCAGACTTAGGCACCTACAGAAATGACATTAAAATCTCAGTTATGCATGTAGCTGCGTTTAGTCTTCATTTCTTTTCATGAATAGGCCCAGTACCAAGAGTTGGGAAGCAAGACTCCTCCAAGCTAAATGATCATTTCTCTAAGGGTTGCTTAGTCATTCTCCTCAGAGGGCCATTCTTCAATTAGGTGAAAAATGCAGGGCAAGGCTGTCTCCCCTGAGGTCCAAGGGTCTTCTGAGCCCCCAGTGCTGACTGAAACACCTAATGCTCACCTAGCAGAGGGAAGCCACTTTCCAGATCAGGTCTGGGCTGTCTCAGATAAAAAGAATGTTCCTCCAGTGGAAAGTATCAGTGCTGAGTGGGTGTGTTCAAAAAGCCAAAAGGAGAATCTTTCTTTTTGACTATGAATTCAGTGAGGCAATCTCCTCAAAACAAGGCTTTTGGAAGCCTCAGTGCCAATGCTAAGGTTTTTCCCAGGCCATGGCCATGATGGCCTCCCTATCCAGTGAAGTCCAGAAAGACCAGGCCACTCTGTAGAGTTAAGTGTTCACTTTCCCTCCAGGTAGCAGAGGCCCAGACAGACAGAAAGAGGGGCAGATTTAAGTAGGTGAGTGTTCAGCCTCAGAGTGAACATAAACTACGGACAATTCCCTGGGGTGCCTGCTCCACTGGCAGTTCTGCCCCCGCACAGGACATTTGCCAATGTGTGGGAACTTTTTAGCTGATATAACTGGGAAGAGAGAGCTCCTGGCATCTGGAGACCAGGAATGGGGCTGCACATTCCTCCCAGACACAAGACAGCCCCCACGCCAAAGGGCTGGTAAGCTAACCATAGTGCTAAGGGTAAGAACCCCTAGATGCAGTCTTTAAAACTGCTGCTCTGTGAAAATATCCAAAAATGCTTTTCATAAGCAATGATGCCTTAGAAGCCAGCCAGAATGACCCGAATGAGTCTGAAATACAGAAGACAGACACCACCCACAACAAGGAACCAACCATGTCACCGTGCTGAATACCACGTGAATATTCAAATCCTGTTTACATTGTGACAGAAAAAGAGGAAGAAAATGTGCTCAAAGCCACAGAAGGGCTTTCTGGGTGCAATAAATGCATCTCTTCGTCATCTCTCCTGTGTTCCTTCATTGAAAGGTAAGTTGCAGGGCCGCAACTGAGCTCCATTTGGTGGTCATTATTATTCATAATATCATTTGTCACCCACTTTGTTTTGGCCAGGGCTCTGTGGGTCCCTACTGGTGTGTGTTTGGTACGTGGTTTTCTTCTAATTACCACCCTAGCCCGGGTTCTGAGGCCTTTCATGTGGCTGTGCCTTTTTCTTTGCCTTTTGAGTGGAAATTATTTTAATTTTATACAGAGACGCGGTGCGCCTAATATAGCCAGGCCCGTTCCCTGCCGCCTGGAAGCCTCACCTCACTAATGAGTTCTCCTGCCTTCTTCACCTGCTCCACTCTTAATGACCCGGTGGCGACCCAGCCCGTGCCTTTCATCCACTTCACATCTGCCCTGTATTGGTTCTGACAAAAGAGAAAGAAAGAAAAAGAAAAAAAAAAAAAAAAAGGCCAGCCATTGTTGGTGCACAGACGTTTAAAGGGCCATTAACAGCTCCCGATGTACCAGAGATGCCAGCTGGGGCAAATTAGATGCCGCTTTTGTCTTACCCATTTCTGCACAGCCACAGGTAGGGCTCCAAACCGTAAATTAATTTCCCCTTTAATTGGAGCCCTCCCTGTGGCTTGTGGCTCCAGGCCCCGCCCAGCTGCACTGCGGAGAGGCCAGGAGGGGCCCTGTCAGCCCTGGCCCTCATCAGGGAACCCCTGTCTACCTCGGAAAGACACCGTCCTCATTGTGCGAGTTGCCAGTTTTC
Source organism: Ctenomys sociabilis (assembly GCA_004027165.1). Taxonomy (NCBI): domain Eukaryota; kingdom Metazoa; phylum Chordata; class Mammalia; order Rodentia; family Ctenomyidae; genus Ctenomys; species Ctenomys sociabilis. Next base: position 66,293 of record PVKA01008350.1, read on the forward strand.
TTGTTTAAAACTACACGCAGGGCAAAAGAAAATGAGGACTCGTAACAGTGCCCAGGGGAAAGCCAGCAGACGGAATTTCACGAGACAGCCACGGCTTCCCGCCGTGGGGGGAGGAGGAGATTTCTCATTTCTTTACTTAACATTGAATGCGTAGTTTTAATGAAAAGCTATTTAAATGGACATTTCTCTACCACTGGTCTAGCATGAAACAACCCTGCCAGGAGGGGATGCCTGTACACAAACACACACGCACGCACACGCTCACGCATGCATGTCCGGCTGCGGGTGGCCCGTCTTTCCCCTTAGCTCACAGTCTTCTACACCGAGGACAGAAAGGACCCCAGAAATCAGGGCAGGGGACACAACAGGAAGAGGCTTTTGAGGACCAGCAGGTTGCTTATTCCAAACAGTGGTGAGTTGTCAGCCTTGCTCTTCCACAGATGTCACAAGTGTAGCCCCCCTCCGGCAATAAAATGTGAGCTAGAACACATGCCGCAGGTGAAAAGCCCAAGAAGGAAAAAGCAGCTCTGTCTTGTTAGTACAGAACTCAAATGGGTACAGTCTGAATGAAAACGAGACCACTCAGAAGCTGGTGTCACCACATGTCATCCAGAAACTGGTATCTGTCAATGTGAACTGTAGTCTGAAAGGGCTTGGAAAAAGGCTCGTGCCAGCTCTAACACACACACACACACACACACACACACACACACACACACAAGCTCACTCCCACGTGTGCAAGTGCACATTTGGCTTACGTCACTCTGCAAGCAGTATGCCTTCTTGGCCCACTCCACCCTCATGTCAGTGGGCAAAGCCGTAAACTGATGAGGCACTGTCCTGTAGCCTATGTCTGTGGCTAGGTTCTGGGCCTTCTGGGCGTGCACGAGGTGGACCATATCCAAAGGGACATGGCACTGGGACTTGGTGTCTTCGAAGCGCTTCTTGTATCCCAGTTCACTCTGCAGCTTGGACATCTGCAGTGAGTGGCTCATTTGCGAATCCCCCTGTGCATCCTTTGCCCCAATGAGTTTTCCTCTGGACCGCTCATAATCCTCCTTGTATTTCACCTAAAAGTCAAGAACAGAGCATCAGTGCGTGAGAATCTCCTGAAAGAGCTGCTAAACTTCAAACCACAGGCTGTAGAGCTACAGGGAATCCTGTCAGATTCACTTTGGCCACTGATAAATTTCCTTTCATCAATTAGCAAAATAAAAGGATAGCCCATTAATTCTTTCTTCACCTTGATTATAGCAACTGAACACTCAGTTTGAGTAACAACCTTCTACTAATTTTCTAGTGAGATTCTATCTCTTCTCTATTTGAGATCACTCTTTCCCCATTTCCTTTTAAGTAGCCTGTTTTGCATGAAAGCCATCTTAACACCTTTTCAGATACTAGGGAGAACATCACAAATGAAAACCAGTCGTGAATTGAAAGAGACACAGAATAACCAAAAGACAATTGCTGTGTAAAAAGGAAGCCCACTGGGTATAATGGAGTACAGGGATCAGAAGGAGCATGATGCCTTGGGGGAGGATAAAAAAAAAAACTCAAACACTGGGCCAACAGCAAAATGAGCTGGAAGAAAGCATAAATGTGGAAATGCTTTGAAAGCTATGACATGTGGCCACTATGTGGCATTATGTGCAACATCACCTTTATCATAGTGCTTAGGAAAGTTGAGTTCTACTCTCACCTCTGCCGGCAACGGCAATACTATCTGCCACTGTACTGGTTAGGGACCAGACGGGCAGAGCTGGGCCACCCCGAGTCCATTCACAGGGTGGTTTGTGGAATATCACCAAGCGAACATCACCACAGGAGCTGATGTTGGAATAAAACTCACCACATCACTAAGCCCCTGGTTCAGCTCGTATCATTCATACGACTTCATTGCTTTTGCATTGTTCTTTGTTTTTCAAAGCAAGACTCTCTCCATATAGGAAGCAGTCTGACTTGGCTTATGGCTCAGACTCCCCATCTCTATCAGATTCTGGCCAGACTGTGCTGCATGCTGAAACACGTCCCATGTGTCACTTTATCTCCTTTCCTCATAAGCAGTTTGCAATTACTGGCTTTCTAGGAAGCTAAGTGAGACCCTGAAGTGTTTAGCAAACATTGCTACAAGGGGATAGAGCCAGGATTTCATCTCAGGTCTGCCACCAGAGCCACGCTCTTAACTGTGAACCGGCCTTAACATCTTCACAAAGTCAGGGTATATCTCCACGCATTAGTCTATGAGTAAAGGACCTTGGATTATTTTCTGGCTACTAATAACAGTTACCACTCACTGACAATCAGCACATGGCAAGTAACTTGCTAGGCACTGGCACGATCATCTTGCTTGGAGGTAATTGTTAGCAGCCCTATTTTGCAGATAAAAACCCAAGGTTTGGGAAGATAAAGCATCTGCCCAGATGCTTCCAGGCTGCCAGAGTCACAAGCCAAGTGGTTCTGTTGTCTCTCTACCAGCCAGGGACTGACTCACCTCGCTGGCCAGGTCCCTTTTGGCTTTGGCCACCAAGAAGGTCAAGGAGTCAAGACTTAGCTCAAACCCTCTAGCCTTCTGATTTTCCCAGCTGCTCTTGTACAGTTTCTAGGAGGATTAGGAGAGAAAAGATTACCTCATGTAAGCAAGTTTCTCTACACCCTACAGTGACCTTTCCAAGAGGAAAAGCACGACTCTCTTCTTCCCTAGACACTGAGAACCCCAGATTCCTGTTGCCTAAATAGGAACAACTTAAAGACCTAACCCTACTGGCTTAAAGGCTTCTTGACACATGAAGAGTTACTCAAAAGAAGTAAAAATTAAATTCTGGAATCCTTGAGAAACCCTAGGAGTCTTCATGGAAGCCTCAAAACCACGCTGAAGGAAGACCAGCACTCCTCCAGGGAGCACCTCGGCAGCTGCTCTGGTCTGTCCACAGCCCCAGCAGCACAGCCCCAGCTGTGCCCCTTGTTCCTGTCCACCCCCAGCCTCCCATTCAGCTCAGCCTTTCCTTGTCTGTCACATTTCCTCTCCTGCTCCTACCTCTAGGCTTTAAGATCTTTCTTCTGGAAGGCCCCCTTCCCTCTTTCTCTATGAGAATCAATTCAGCTTTGTTTCTCCCTCCACTTCTCATCTGTGCACAGATCAGAATCCCCAAGGCCCAGTTGCTGAGTGGAAAAGCCAACTTCAGCCCCTCCTTGCCAAAGGAGGGGAAGATGGGATGGAGAGTGCTTTCACACTAAGTAGTGACCACAGGACATACTCGTCTGGTGCTTCTGCACATCTGCCTGATGCAGGCACATGATGGCCCAGCCTGGTAGGGCTAGGGTTAGCCTCTCCTTACTAACAGCTCATTGCTGGAACACTGCCCCAAGCACTGGCAAGGAGACAGAACTATAGGATGAGATGGTTCTAGAATGACCATGTGTAGGAACCCCTGCTGACACTGCCAATATGCTGTGTGGGTTTGTGAACAAGTGGCTACAGACAAGGGATTAGAGCCCACAGCCACCCACTCCCCCTTCTGATACCTCACTGAGCTGAGCAGCATTGGCTCGGGCCTGCAGGAAGAGAGGCTCATCTTTGCTGATGCTGTACTGGTGGAGAGAATGCTTGTGTCCTGCCTTGTAGGCCACCTGTTGGGAGAGGGCACCAGTGAGGAGCAGGGGAGGCCAGGCCTGGGAGGGCCACTGCAACTGTAGCCACAGGGATGAAGCAAAGCCACACACAGACGGACAGGTTCTATGTGATCGTACTCCTTGTAGAATCCAGAAAATTTGATCACACAGAAGTAGAAAGTAGAACAGAGGTTACTAGAGGCTGGAGAAGGTATCCTAACGCTGTTAGCACAACACAGGCACTATGGTGGGAAACAATTTATTAAACATTCCAAAATAACAGGAGGAAAAGAGTTTGAAGATTTTCAACACATGGAAATAACAATATCTGAAGAGAGGCAAAGGCTAATTACCCTGGTTTAATCATTGCACACTGTATACATGGATCAAATTGTAACACTATTCCACACAAATAACTACAATTAAAAACTGTGTGTGTGTGTATATGTGTGTGTGTGTGTGTGTGTGTGTGTGCGTGCATGAACTCTAGGCGACAGAATACAGCAAAGTTTAGCTAAGGTCAAGAGCCACCTGAAAACCTCTCCAGATTATCTGCACCTATGTCTTCTCCTTGAGATGCCCCTGACCTCCCAACTATTGCCATCTGCACTGTCCACGATCATGAGGAGAGAGTGCACTGCAGCAGAGGGTTCCCAGGTGGGACAGACAGGAAGCGCACTCTGCCCCCTGCACCTCTGAGGTCATCCTCAGTGCCTTGGGAGGTACTGACGCAGGCAGAGAGCATCGACCGAGGCTCCTGCCCCAAAGGAGACTGAGCACACTTGTTCTTCCTCTTTCCCAGTCTCTGCATTGGGTTTTTAGACTGTAGCTTTCTGTGGACTCTGAGATATGTTGAAAGCATCAACCTGGACCTTTAGGATGAAAATCTAGGAAGAGCCAGGCAAGGGTATAGGAACAAGTGTACCTGTGAGTGTGTGTCCATGTGCGTGCGTGTGTGTGTGTGTGTGTGTGTGTATAACACTAATTCATAAACAATGCATACAGTACCTCATTGATCTGTCCCCCACATTTGAGTTCATATAAGCATGACCCAGGCACATGCCCCAAGGAACTACCAGTTTTCTCCAAGATAATTATCTACTGGCTCTAAAATTAGTCTTGGATGAGAAGAAAGCAAAAGAGGAACAAAGGGATTAAGAAATACTGAAAGCAGAAAAGGAATAAGGTCCACCCTGTGTCTATCTCTAATACCTTGGACAGAAGTGGAGGGGTGAGGCCAGAAGCCCTGGTATCCAGTTCCCAGAAACAATCAGGAAGCCCTTGGAAAGCTGGGTCCAGCCTACTGAAGGGGAAGGTTCCTTGCTTACAAAACCATGCCTAGGCAGCACCTACCAGAAGTTCCCAGGCTTGTACCACAGCAGCTCAGTGGAGAGCAGGCAGCCTGGCACTCACCTCACTCTGCAACTCCTGGCTCCTCTTGGCATGTTCCATTTGGGAGCTGTCAGCTATGCTGGTGAACTTCTGTTCATCTGCTCTCTGCCGGTAGCTTTTCTGTCCCCAAAGAAAAAACCCACATAGCATTAGGGTTGGGCTGCCTCCTACTAACCTACAAATGTGAGCATACACATGCACACATTCTGCGGCCCAAGCCTTTCCCTGGGAGCATGTTCTAGTTGTTCGTGTAGCTTGGACAGAACCACTCATCCCCAAGTCAGCCTGCTTGGTTGTGAGCTGGGTGTCACACTATTCCCAAGCAGGAACTTCAGTTTTTCTTCTCAGCAAATCCCATCTCTCACTGTGTACAAGATGGTATTTTCATTTTTATAAGTCCAGCTCCAACACAGCAAACTTAGATAAGGAAAACTTGGACATTATAGCCACAGAGACAGGTTCAAATCAAATCTCCACTCCAGTTTCATGGCATTGCTTAAGCTCAAGGTCCTGAACTTCCAAGCAATGGAGACAGTAGAAGCTGTTTTACCCTGGGGTGGACGGAGACCTCACAGTGTATACTTCCTATACAAGCCAAGTCCTGGTCATATGTACTTAGTGTTTCACCATCGCCCCTGTCAATGGTTGCATCAAGTCCATCTTGGAGACATCTGCCCTGAGGAAGGAGGACTAAGGGCCATAAACAGAAAGCCAGAGGTCAGGTAGGACTCACCCTCCATTTCTCATTTTCACATTACTGAAGTGATCACTAATCTCACTGTGCCCCAACTCGGATGCACAAATCAGTTGGCAAATATTCAAATGTGCTAATTTTGTCCCCCATGGGGACTTCTTGTCTTTCCTGAAGATTAGTTCCTCTAGCTCTCCTGTTGCAGGAGCCAGAGGGTTTGCTGAGTACAGCCTGTTGAAGCAATAGTATTACGTGGTGAAAGGTCAGAGATAAGCTTACAGCCTGAGCTACCAAAGCTCCCAGCACCATCTCCAAGGGTGCTGAAGGCACTAACCAAATTCCCCAAACAATGACTGGAACACTGGTAAATTCAAATTTCCTCCCTTTAGAAACCAAAGCTCTAAACAGAATGCCCTAAAATGACTTCTAGTTCCCTTTCTAGTTCTGTGATGTTGAGTAGGAAAGCTTCTTCTCCCATCACTGAGGAAGGAGCTCACAATGCTCTTCCATTGTTGGAAATTTCCAGTCACCCTAGACTCCTCATTGGTCAAGTGATCAGTACTCATGGAGGAACCAAGAGCCCATTCCATCATATAAAAGGGGTAAAGGAGATATGCTCCTCCTGGTCCTCAAAGAGCTTAAAAATTAATAGGCAACACAAAACAATGATGCTAAAACTGACATTCCTGAGACTGGAGGACCCTACCTTGCCCCTTCCAGGCTTGTGCCCCCCTATCTGTCTGAGGCGCATGGGGTCTTCTGGCTCCAATGGGATTTCAGCAAGTTTCAAAGAAGATAGGTAATAGGAATCCCAAAGAATGTTTTTCTCTCTACTCCTCTCATTTACATATTGTATTCTAATTCTAAATGGGTCTTGGTCTGAGAGAAGGTTCAGTTCAGTGGAGAGACAAGAATAAATTACAAAATATGTTTTGGGATGCAGTATTTCCTAATGGACAAAAGTCAGGCTTAGCCTCACACACTGAGTACAGATTACGGTTCTACTACTTACTTGAAGTGTGACATAGGTGTCACTTTTCTCATATGTAAATGGAATATTAATAGGATAATCATATACCTACTCATATAGGACCATTATGACCTATAAATAGAAATGTATACTAACATATTTAAAATGGTCCATCAACTACACCAGTGATTATTCATTACCATAAATGGTGGTTATTCTATCACTACCATTATCATTCGCAAGAGATGTGCCAGCTGGCTTTCTTGGCCCTGAAACAAGAATCCCTTTTGAAGATCCCAAACAAAGTTCCTGAAATAGTCACACTTTCAAATGAAATGTC
>PVKA01008351.1:0-11486 GCA_004027165.1 Ctenomys sociabilis
AATAAAATGAGCTTTCCTGAAAGATAAATTTATTTATTCTAAAAAAAATCACAAATTGTTTTATTCTTTTTTATTATTTAAGCTTGTGAGTACATTTTAGATATGCATGATGATTACAGCCATCATACAGAATTTGAACAAGCTAATGATATAACTTGATTATTATTTTTAAAACAATCCCCTCTTCAACCCCTCTTCTCCTCCTTATTTACAAAAGCTTTGTCTCCATTTTTAATTGCTCATCTCTTTTGATAACCTGCCTTATAACATTTGTATGTCATAAATATTTCTCTACATTATTACAAGATTTGCTGCATTTAAAATCTAGAACACATGGAATAAACACACTTTTTATCTATTCATTCAATGATGATTACATTGTTTTCACATACAGACTATTGCATACAGTGTTACAAACAAAACCATATCTGCTGAAGAACTTGATTCAATTCTTTTTAATAAACACTATACCCAGAGTAGGATTATTGGAAACTATTTTTATTTTTCTCAGCAGCTGTGTATTTTGAAGTCTTAGGTTACATTTTCATCTATTCTCTGTTTGTTTTTATAAAAGTACTGACTTAATTACCATATCTATCATCTATCTATCTATCTATCATCTATCTATCTATCATCTATCTATCTATCTATCTATCTATCTATCTATCTATCTATCTATCTATCATCTATCTATCTATCATCTATCTATCTATCTATCATCTATCTATCATCTATCTATCTATCTATCTATCTATCTATCTATCTATCTATCTATCATCTATCTATCTATCTCTGTCTGTTTGTCTGTCTGTCTATCTATCTGCTTGTCTGTCTGCACACTCTGTGTGTGTGTGTGTGTGTGTGTTTGTATGTATATATAAAGAACATATGTTCATTGCTCTGCACAGGAGGACTGCTGAAGACAAGAGCATCCCACTCTTTATTGTATTTCTCTTTGACTCTTTTTCTCACAGTTATTCAGCTAGTATTTTCTTAAATGAGTTTTAGGATTGTTTTCTATTTAAGTAAAATATGTCATCAGTATTTGAATTTACACACAGTGATTACACTGAATCTATATTTTGTTTTGAGTAGTAAAAACAAGCCAGGCGTGGTGGTGCGTGCCTGTAATCCCAGCACTTGGGAATGAGTAGTAAAAACACTTAACAAAAATAAATATTTTCAAACACACCTCTGAACATTGGTAAGATTCTTTTGCACCTGGAATGAAGGAATACCTCAAAGAAACCACAAAATAAAATGGGCTTGATCATCAGGAAAATAAAAGCACAGCCTACACCACTTTATGGCATACACGAAGAATAAAACAAGATTGTAGTGATGAACACACTCACTAAGAAAAATGTTCTCAAACAACTGAGCTTCAAGTAAACAAGAAAAGGAAAAACAAGTTAACCCCTGACTAAAGAGAATAAAGGAAGTAATATAAATTTATTTCAATTAGAAATAAAGGGAATATGGGACAGGGTTATGGCTCACAGCATAAATATCTGCCTGGCAAGTGCAAGGTCCCAAGTTCAATTCCGGCACTAAGTTAATTAATGGAATAGAAAAAGAAAACATTACAATTTTGAAGTGATAAACAAAATGGCTATAGGTTTAACTTATAGAATTTGACAAAGCAGAAAAAGATAAGTCCCAGCTAAGTAAAAGGGAAGGAACATGGAAAGCTTTACCACTGATGACACAGAACTGAATGCAAATTTTTAAATGTCCTATGAGCCATGGAATACCAATGAACCAGGTAAAAATAAATGCATTTCTGTAAAAATTGTTATTTATTATGATTTGCTTGGTCAAAAATTTATTGCTATTTTGACATATTTAAATTTTTTATATTCTTCAGGATATTAACCTTTCATTTAGTTTTTATTATAAAATAAACAGCATAATTTTTTTCATAAAATTGTTAAAGCATCAAGACACATGCTTAAGAATCTTCTGTGTCCAATTTTGAAAGACACATGACCTGTTGCTGCAGGAATGGATGTTTTCTATTCTTATTTCCATTGATTATTTAATATTTTCTTAATATATTTTTATTTAAAAAATAGAGAAGATAATAAAATGATTCAGAATTTCAAAATAGGATGAATAGGAATTAATGATTTTTTCTAATTATTTCATATTTGCAATAGTGTAATGTCCTACTATGATGTGCTAATATATATATTTTCCTAATATATATTATATATTATACATATATAATATACAAAAATGTAAATACATACATATATATATATACATATATATATATATATATATTCTACCCATATATACATAATGGGTTTGTACAGAGCCATAATTTTTCCATCTTCCTGGTGAGTTGTTTTCTTTATAATTGTAGGATATCATCTTCTGTGCTTTCATACAGCTCTCCACATACAATCCATTTGCCAGTGCAAGTTTAAACATCTATATGGGCTTTTAGTTACTATTTGAATAGAATATTGTGTGTAACCCCTCACTTTTTACTTATTTGTGTCTTTAATTCTTGTATGACTCTCTAATAGAAAATGCATACTTCCTTCCTGTGTTTTTAAAATTCATTCATCTATTCCATGTGTTGTGCTTGGTATTTTGCTATATTCGTTTTATAGCAATTATTTAGGAAAGAATTTATCATTTAATCTTTTCTATCTCAATTTTGATTCCCATGTCTTTGTGTGGTCCTCTTTCTTTCCTTGATGTCTCCTTTTAAGTTTTATTATTTGCTTCTTCTCATTTCTGTCTCTTCCTTGTTTTGTTTGTTTGATTGATTGATTGGCTGATTGATTGATTGATATTTTTGTGCTATACAGTTTAGACTCATAGTGATCCTTCTATTTTCAACCTTTCCAGCACTGGGATTACAGGCCTGGGCCCCTCTCAGTCACCGATTTAGCACAATGGGGCGGAGCTGGCACAGCATATGGCACCGGGAATCTAATCCCAGTCCCTGCTCTTATGGGCATTTGATCTACTGAGCTATCTGGTTGGCCATGTTTCCTGTAATTTATAATCATATTTTCTTCCTAAATGCCAGGGAAATTTCTTAAATTATCTTATATGTGTCTGCTTAAATTACTCACCACTCTAACTGTCCACAAAAGTAGCATTTTTTAATTTTTTCCAAGAATGTGTTAATGATATCACAATTTATATTTATTTGTATATTCATCTATTCAAATATTATATGGTTATTTTAATAGATTTATCTCTAACTCATATACATACCACCATTATAGCGTTTGTTTATAATTTTACCTTTTTGAGTGAATTTTACATGGTCAGTTTTCATGTCGGTCTTTGTCATCTACCGGTTGTTTCTCTCAAGAAACACATTTGAGGTCTGGGGGAGCTCAGCAGCATAGTTCCTCCCTGGCAAACATTAGGTCCTGAGTTTCTTTCTTTTTGTGGCCAGCTCAACCCACACTGGGGGTGGGGCTGTCAAAGCATGTGGCATCAGAGATCACACTTGCCTAAGCAGGCACGTTAGACCACTGAACTATCTGTCCAGCCCAATGTTCTGAGTCTGATCCTCAGTAACAAACAAACAAACAAACAAACAGAAATTGATATTTTTATAAGATAAAACTAATCTGGATAAATACCCTGTCTATTGTCCTTCCAGCCCAGTTAGAGGTTCTGCAACGTCCTAAACCTTGGTACTGATCCCAATTGCTGCCTTTCCTCTTAGCACCCTCCGTGTAGCTAGAGTATGCCAGGTCTAATCAAAATTCGGAGATAGAGGAGACCAGATTGAACCTGTTTGAGAGGACACTAAATGTAACACTTTGCTGGGTGATTGAGTCAATTTTCTCCATTTTTTTGGGAGCAGGGTTTTTTTAAATCTTGCCTTCTTTGTGTAAAACTAGGAACAAGGGGGAAGCTGAGTGTCCCATCTATGTCAGGTTGCTGTCTTTTTTATGTAGTCTCCAGGCATTTAGTATACAGAGCAAATCTTTAATGCTCTAAAACGTCAAAGAAGCTAATTTCTAAGGTAAAACAAACATTTGTAGAATGGACACGTGATTTAAACTTTTTTTTTCTTTTTTTATCTAGGGAGAGAGCTACACATTTCCTCCTATTTCTATAAAACCACATTGTATTTTTTTTTCTCTGTATTTAGGACAGGGTCTACAGGTCCTACAAGGTCTTACAATGTAGGTTGAACTTATAGTGGTCCTCCTATTTTCAGCCTCCCAAGCTCTGGGATTACAGGCCCACTCCACTACATTCAATCTCAATTGCCATCTCAGTGCGTCCCGGGGGTCAGCTTGGCACAGTATGCAGGGGACTGAACCCTGGCCGTGCTCTGGAGGATTATTTTAAGAAGCTGTTGCTACCACTTTCAACATGACTGATTTTACATTTTCCCATAGTGACAGCTTCTCAAATAAACTTTACATTCCTTATGTAGATAATTGATATGCATATTTCTTGTATTGTTTTATTCATGAACAGGAAAGGCTATTCTTTCCAATTACTCGTGCATCATACCATTCTGTAATGGGTGAACATCCTTAAATTACACTGGTTTATATGAAATGTAACTCAATACAGTGTGCTATTTTTACCATTCTGGGATATTCTACCAATAGTTTCTAGTTTTTGAAGTAACTAGTTGACCTTATACTTCTTTTCTATGTGGTCATATTGGTTCTTAATTAAAGTTATTCTTCTTTGTTGATTTTCTCATCAGTTTTAATTAAAAATAGAATAATAATTTGGAAAAATTTCCATTTAAAAGCTTTTAAAAGCTTAGATTAAGAGCAGGGCTGATCCTCATTTTTCATTTTGTGTCTTTGAGAGGTTTATTATCTTATTAAAATACATGGATTAGTTTTTGTTCCTTTATCTTTTTCTTTTCAGTCACATTATAGTGTTTGTTTATACTATATCATTGCCTTAAATACATCTTTTATTATCAAAGCAACACTTCATAAAAGTTCTCATTTCTATTTTGTTTTTCTTTTTATGACAGACACTATTAAAACCTTTAATGATAGAGGATACAATATAACTAACGCATTGTGTAATGGATGAACATTCTTAATATGTCTATATTATAAACATATTTTGCATTAGCGTTGCTATAATATGTTTATTATTATGATCATAATAAATAAAAATTTTATTGGCTATGAATTTTGTAAGATTAAAGTAGCAATATTTTTAATTCAATCTGCAAATACTAAAAAAATCTGAATTTTAGATTGCTGTACGTGTGTATATCTATCATCTATCTACCCATCTATCTATCTATGTATATATCTGTTTTATTTTCTCTGCTTATTCTATCTTATCAGCCTTTTTTGACACAGAGAATTATCACTACCAATTAGCTTTATTTCAGAAAGCGCTAAAAATTATACGAATTTGTAAAGCCATAAAGTGAGGGTCAGATTTGTAATACAGTTCCTAAGTAGAATAGAGATTTTCATCACCATTTCTAGTTCTATTTCAATACATTTTTTGAAGTTTTACTCCATAATTAATTATATTTTGACTCAGCTTGCATAATGCAGTGTCATTATGTGGTATCTTAAATTATCCAATTTATAAAATATTAATCTATTCATCTGTGTGAATTCCCCCAAGAAGCCATTTTAAAATATTGGGTGAGGTTTAGAAAATCAAATAAATGATCCTTTCCCTTAGGAGTACATTCAGAAAGCATTTTTCATTAGAGTTGCTGAAATGTGAATCAGAGAGCAGAAGACTACATGTGAATATTAAGTAACTGAAAATAAAAATACGTCCATAATGGCTGCAGTATTTGCTTTCTGCCTGTGCCATTGTCCAAACTTAATAAGTTACTTTATTTGCTAATAAATGGAATATTGATTTCAAATAGATAATTAAATCTAAATATAATATGAATGAAACATAAATAAAATATATGAATATTTCGCTCTATTTGAAATTAAAAGTAAAACATAACTCACTACTGCTGCAGAACTCTATTTGCAGCCATAACTCAGACTGTGTGTTTATGGATATATGTATTTTCCTGAAAAGGTAAGTATTATCTTTGACAAAATTTATCATGCAGACATAAATTTGACAAGTGCTGATAAAGAGGCTACTATGTATCAGTCCTGCTCCTGAGATAAAGGATCATAAAGAATATTTCTGCCTGATATTTTACCTGGCAGTACAATCGGAGGATGATTTCAGATTGAGATGTTTTCCATAAAGAAAACATACACTATTCAAGGATGATTAATTCAGTAAAGTCAGACCAGCAAAACCTTTCTGAATAGCTAAGAGCTAAAAGGCTAGGAATAAATGTACAGAGACTGGGGAAAGGCCTATGCAGACATAGAATATGTCAGTTAAGTGTTTTGAGTTGAGGATTATTTTAGCATATTCCAGAACAGGAAAGCTCAGGAGATCGGGACATACAGAGGAATAAGAAGAGGCAAACAAGAGCAGTGAGGGCAGTTGACAGAGCTAGATCAGAAAGCTTAGTAAATCAGGGAAGAATGTGACCATGTCATTGTTAGAAATATAAAATGGCACAAAAATATTTGAGGCCAGATGGCATGTTATAATTTATAATATCACTCTGGCAAATAAAAACAACTTAATGCATAAATAAATTATTTGAAGGAAATGGTCCAAATAAGATAGTGAATGATAGAGTCAATGAATGATAAGAGTTTGATCTGATATATTACCCCTCAAAACAAAACTTTTTATGGGTGTTGCATTATCAGTGGATCTAAACATGCTGAAGCACATAAAGGAAAGAACAGAAAATAAGACATCTTCCATTCTATAGTTTAATGAGGCAGGAATTGTGACAATTCTTTATGGGAGGGGAAATGAAAGAAAAACATTTTTGAAAGCAGGGGAACATAGCATCTTCACTGGACACACAGATTTAAGAGACAAATAAAGAGACAAAGCCAGAAATAGAGATCTCTGAGGAAATATTCACTCCACTGCAAAGGGTATCATGCAAGGTCAAAGTTTTGAAATATACCACTTATGTAATTGAGAATAATTTTCTATAAGCTTTACATTCCTAACCTGCCACAAATCTACTTGGATAACTGCTACTGAGTTACTTTTCATGATGTGTTTTTATTGCCTTTCCATTTTTTATAATTGCAAATATTATGTGAAATGTTTAAAAAATTAGTTTAGAAATGTGTTCTTTTTACGGACATCTTTAGAATACTATTTTCAGGGAGCTATTGTCAATAATGTCCTTGCTAAATATTATAAAACTCTTAAACACTGACAAATTATATTTTAATATAATGTGTCTCATTTTTTCACAGAATTTTATTCTGACAATAAATAATTTAGAGATAAATAACACAAAAGTCAGTGCAAAAGAAGGGTCAGTGTTTGAATTGTTACAGGGTCCGAAAAAAGGAAACAATTTACTGTAGCATAGGAGACTGCACAATTGATGTTTTTGGCTTGGTTTTTGTGTGATGGTTTTGACAGTAAGAGAGGTCTGAAGGTGTGCTGCTGCTGATAGGAATTATGGAGATAAAGGGCTTAGCTTGGAGACCAGGGACTGTGATTCAGCGATGTGGAAAACTTCTAGAGGCAATAGGAGATATGGAGAATAGACGTGACTGACCACTAGATCTGGAGCTGAAATTCACTGCCTCGACATCATAGGTTCTTGAGTTTTCTAATCTCACCTTTAGTATTTGTTGGTTTTCAGGTAAAAACAAATCTTAAATAACAATCATATTCATGTGTTGTATTATAAAAGTTTGTTACAGTTGGTGTCATGTGCACTTACCTTACACATATTAACAAATGTAAAATTTAATAATTTTACTTTATTTTGTTTTGTTTTGTTTTATTTATCTTTTGGGACAAAGTCTTGCTATGTAGTTTTAGCTAGCAGTGAACTCACTGTAAAGGTCAGGCTGGCCTCAACTGGCAGTGATCTTCTTGCTTCAGCCTCTCAAGTGCTGGTGTAAAGGTTGTGCACCGCCACCCCATCTGGTGAGTGAAAAGAAATTTAAAATTCATTTTATGCTATTCCATAGTTTCCAAAGTATCCACAATGCAGTGGATATTATACTGTTACATTGTTATTAGAATACACGTATTTTCTCTTTTAAATTCTTCACGAACTTGTCATTGCTTCTAAAAATGGAAAATCCTCATTCACTCACGACACATAAAGAGGAATAGGAATCTAATCTGTTTGAGGAAGAGGAATCTATTCTTTTTCTAACAGAGCTCTTCAATGCTTTATGCAACACAGAAAATCTAGCAGTAAGCCTCATAGGTCGTTGTTTCATAAGTATTTGGTAAGTAAAGTTAATTAACATATGAATTAATTAAAAATGTTTGTGCATGATGACTTGCCAATTATAATTACCACATTTTGGCATTAAAACCCCAATAACTCATATATCCACTATATTCTAGCAATCTTCAACAATGTCACCTAGCATAACTTTTGACATTGTAAAATCTGTGTAACAAAACCATCATTTTTTTTCGAAAAGTATAAACAAGATTAGCTAAAACATACAAAACAATCATATTTTACCTAGTTTCCCTTTATAATCTTTTTTTTTTTTGGCTTTTTGAGACAGGGTCTCACTATGCAGTTCAGGCTGGCCTTAAGCTCACTTTGTAGCTCAGGCTGGTCTCGAACTCACAACAATCCTCCTGCCTCAGCCTCCCGAGTGCTGGGATTACAGGCATGCACCACCATGCCCGGCTTCCCTTTATAATCTTATAAGTCATTATGGTTTTCCTATTTTCAATAAGATCTTTCAAAAACTAGTGTTTACTAGAATAAAACACTGAAATTAAAAAATTTCTTTTTGAATATGAGTAATTATAGTTGTTCCCACAGGAAAAAAAAATAACATACTATTTAAATCTATAAGCAATTTTTTCAGACATTCACTACCAATGATGTTAACAGAGAATCATTTTGGTAAATATCACTTGCATTGATAGATATCACGACTGCACTGATGCACAGGGAAGCTGGCAGAGCAGGTCCTCTGGATGGCTGCCAGCATTCTACTTTCACCACGAACTACAGGGAAAGTTCTCTCTGACTAGTTCATTCTAGACTTGGGCTAGGAAGACTTGCTTACTAATATACGGAGTCAAACATCCCTACCAATGTACCATTGTGAGTTTTTCCTGAATAACAGGATATTGTATGTTTCATTCCATAGATTTCAATTTTTAATAATCATACTGTGAAAAAAATATACATTTGTTTTAGATTTGATGTTGACAGAGCCTTTCAACACGGCAATAAGATTTCCCACTGCTACACCCTAAGTTTCACTAACAGTGGATTCAAGAATCTTGCTCATGTGACTCTGCTGATTGCTTTCTCTTGGTCTATGAATGAGCTAGTAGTAGGATATTGTATGTTTCAGAGCAGGGTATCTGCATTGCAATATTTGAGCTGCTGTTTACCTTTAGGCAATCTGATACTTAATATTCTATTGGTTTTAGTTATGTATTTGGTACAGGGTCTCACTATGCAGCTCAGATTCATAGAGATCCTCCTGTCTCAGCCTCCCCTGTGCTGGCATTACAGGCATGCAGCAACATGCCTAGACTGTGGCTGGGTCGGTGTTCCTGGGGCTGGGTCAACTGTGGCACGTGGTATTGGGGATCAAACCTGGTCCCTGCACTTGCCTAATCAGGCACTTGCCCACTGACACTTAATATTTTAAGGGTACAATTTTATGTCTTAAATTAGAACAATAATTTGTTATAAGTTATTTGACAGGATATAGGGATAGAGGCAAACCATGTAAGTAAGTAAATATAGGTAGGACCAATTACTAGGAGCTATTGCTATTATTAGATTACATGAACACAATGTATTGAAGCCTAATATGTAGTTTATGTCTCTGAATGCCAGGCCCCTTATTATTTGTTCTTCTGACATCTTGAATATCTAATTAATTTTGTTTAAAGGAACAGAGCCTCAGCATGACTAAGCAACTTTTCAGCAGTGTATGCCATGATACACCATCAACGCTTTCTCTTACTATGTCACTGTTTTTTCCTCTAGGTCACTTAGTTTCCTAGAAGTGCTATCTCAGCAGATATTCACACATGATTTTGTTCTTCCTCTCCTGACTTTGTGTGACCCTTTCCCATCATATACTCCAGGAATTTTCTTTTATGTGGAGGTTTCCAACTTCTGTGTCTACCATATTTCTTTCCATTTTGCAGACTAAAATTAATTTTAAATTTTATTATCAATCTGTGTCCTTACACAAAAAGCCATATTAAATTCAGAACAAAAAGTAATAACAGAAAAACAAATACAATTGCTTTAACAGTCATTTATTAAATTTTTTTTTTTTTTTTTGAACCAGTGATAGAACTCAGGCCCTTGCACTTGCCAGGGAAGCATTTATTCTATTGAGCCAATTCCATGACACCTTAATTGTTAATTTGCTGTTTCCTTAATCTTTCATAAGGTGGTCAAGTGCAGAGTTCAGTTGGATGGGTTTACTATTTGAGTGAAACAGGGATTCTGGATTCTGGCAGACTTGGGTGATTAGTCTCGTTGCTTTCTATGTGAGCTGTCTCTCTTTTGCATTCTGAGACTCTGCTGCTCTTGTTCTGCCAGGTTTTCTGTTCTGTTATTTTTTTTTTCACAGAACAGTGTTGAAGTTGTTGTCTGCAGTTCACTAATTGTGACCACTTTACAGATTGAATCTCTTGATAATTTATTAATAAAACTTAATCTAAATTTATTCATAGCTTAGTCACTTCAAAAATGAGAATTCCTTGTCTATATCTTTTTTATGAAAAGATTGAAAGGCTGTGCTTTCATTTGATGATTATTACTCTGGTGCACAGTGAGGACTGAGGCACCAAGACAACTTTGAAGAACATTTAATTATTTTAAAAGACGTTACACTTAAAATGAGAAATATATTTGTGCCTGAATTTTATCAAAAATGACAAATCATTCCAAACATTGAGTAAAATTTTTCCATTTGTTAGTCAGCTTAAAACTACACTTCTTAGTATGGTAGCCCATAGGCACAGGAATCTATTCAATAATTTAAACGCACTTAATACAACTGAGGAAATAATGATTTCATATGAGTTAATTTTAATTAATACTTTTTATTTATACATTGAAGTAATGTGAAATTCATTTTGATATCACAAATGTATTTTTGAAATATTTATTGAAAACTGAATGTTCAGATTGTAGTAAGCTTCAAATCTAAAATGTGTGTGCATTTTATCGACTTTCTATGAAGAATATTGCAGGGTGAGGCAGACCTGAAATCTCAGCGCTTCTGTTAACTTAAGGCGGATATGTGAAGACACAATTACCTTTCAGAGGCGATTGCTAATCTATAGTAGCAAGATTAGTTTTGTCCTTTTGATTTCATAAAGTCTTCTAGAAATGCAAATGCTCAAGTGTGCCTTGCACTGCCTTCCTAGCTTATGCTAGCAGACTAGCAGGCACGTCATCTCTCACGTAAACA
>PVKA01008351.1:11586-73488 GCA_004027165.1 Ctenomys sociabilis
AAAAAAAAAAAAAAAAAAAAAAAAAAAAAAAAAAAAAAAAAAAAAACAGCGATAAGCCATCTCCCACCATGATCCAACCAGACTCTGCAGAGCCGTGTGGTTACGTATTTCCATGATTTCAGGGGTGGTGGGTATGGACTCTTTGGTAACCTAGACATTCGTTTCACGAAATCAAAATTCTGTAGCTACATCTTTTAAAAAATTATACACTAAGAATGCTTTTCTTGTCATGTGAGTTAATCTTTCTCTCCTTGAGTACGTGATAAATAATCCAATCGCTGTCAACAAGGCCTTACATACAAAATAGGTGCAGTGAAAAATCTCAGGAATCATATGGATGTGTCATTGGCGGGGTCTTCTCACCAAGGAAGCATTAGGGGCCCTCACACACACACATGTGCGGTTTTTTCTGTGTTATGCAGTCACGCAAGGGAGGTATGACAATTTGCATTTTCCTCTCAATATTTTTCTTTGATTTCTTATCATCAGACGTGAAGCAGAGTTGCCACTTTGGTTTCTACTTGTGCAAAAGTAGGCTCTAGAAGGCATATCCGTGGAGTTAAGAATTTTTTAACAAAGCTTACATAATTTTGTAATATAATTGCAGTTATTTGATGCTTATATAAGTACTTTATACTATGAGAAATTGTTCATGCATGCACACATCACAGCATGAGAGACAGAGACGCTCTTACCTCTGTCATTCAGCTAAGGCGTTCAGCGTAGGTAACTCACTTGCAGCCTTTTTCTTTATTTCTTTCTCCTTGGTGTTTCATTAGTACCAGGATGAAATGATTGCTCTCACTGAAGGGGCTTGTTCCCTGGACATAAGAGATATCAATTCCTTTCCTCCTCCTCTCCTCTAACCTCCTTTTATTTTGGCAACATCAGCTTCATTTTTTTAATCTTTTAAGAACTTATAAAGTTAGCTAACATATATACAGGCTGAAAACCAGATGAATGGGCCAAAGAGATTAAAAAAAAAAATAAATCAATTTCATTAAATCAAGGTACACTTTTAGATATCTTGTTTTCTATGTTGAATAATATATTTTATTTTCTTTCTCATTTTTTAGTCTCTTATTTATTTTGTATTTGGTATGGGGTGTCATTATGCAGCTCAGAACTTGTAGTGATCCTCCTATCCCAGATTTCCCAGTGCTGAGATCACAGGCGTGCACCACAGTCCTGGTCTTGGTGAGCAGCATGGCATGCCAGGGGTTCTGGGGCCTGCACCGCATGTGGTACTAGCATATGGCACCAGGAATCGAACCTGGGTCCTTGTGCTTACCAGGCAGGCTCTGAGAACAACAAACTATCTCCACAGCCCTCTTTTTTTTCCTATTATCTGTCTATTATTATTATTATTATTATTATTATTATTATTATGGCTCTGAGAACACAAAACTATCTCCACAGCCCTCTTTTTTCCTGTTATCTGTCTATTATTATTATTATTATTATTATTATTATTATTTTATTTTATTTTGAAGAGTAAAACCAAATAGCAAAAGCAAAGACATAATTCCATGGAAGTTTGCCTTGAATTTTTTCCTCCAGCACAACTACTTTCATTGCTGTATTTTTATCTTCTTTAACCACTTCCCTAACTATAAAATGCCACACTCATTCATCACCAAGGAATAAGGATATAAAATAGCTACATGCTTTACAGTCTGTGCATAAAGAAACTAAAAACAGCCATGACTAGTAAGTATAGATTTTGACAGAAGTGATGCAAGTGGCTACTAATTACAATAGGCATGTGTTATTTACTTGGAAATTTGAATATTAAAGAGTCCCTAAAGAGGTTTATACATTATACAATGCTTTGCAGTTACTATGCTGTGGCAACTCGTGGTGACATGCTGAAGAACTTTTTCTTGCTTTGTGCTTTTAAATTTAAATTTTATTGTATTTATTCATTTTAATAAGAAAAAAGGTAGCAATGAAACAGTTTCAAAACAGGCTAGTAGGATAGTTACAATAATTACTACATGGCATATTGTCTTCATAGTAGTTATTCAGAGGATAAGATGCAGACTTGTCTAAACAATACTAGTACTAACTTTTCTTCTCAATGAACTAAGAGAAAGTAACCGTATATTTAGCCTATCTTATGTATACCGATAGATAGGTAGATATAGCTAGATGGATAGATAGATAGGAAGATAGAGAATTTTTTCATAACAAAATAGTCCTTTATTTATACTTTTGCAAAGTTAGTGACACATGACCCAAGGTTGCCTAGTGACTAATAGCTGACCTTAACCAGACAGGATGTTTATCTCCAGACTGATGCAGCTTATTTGATTTAGGCAGTGAGGCCTAATCCCACCTGCACACATTTGTTCCTTTCCTGGGGTCTGTGACTCCCAGCATATACCCACTTTAGGTTTTGTTTTGTCAAGATGAGTGTTCTACTGCACTTAGAAAAGCTGTATTTGGTGAAGTCTTTGAAGGACCTTTTCATACTTGAAGCCAAACCAAAGACTGTGGGTGCAGAACTTCAGCAAAATAACTCAATATAGTCCAATAGTCCATAATAATAGTGAGTTATCAGCATAATTGACAATTGTCAGAAGTTGTTAACTTGAGTCTTTTATAGCTCAGCATATTAGTATGGCATTACTTTTTGTATCTCATGGTTACACTTTTCTGTGGGGTGATTAAGACCAATATGAAGCCAGATCTATGTAACTAAAAATGTAACTTTTGCTCCAGGTCCATCAAATCCCCCTAGGATTTACCCTGGGACAATGTATAGCCCCTTATAGATCCTCTGTCAGTGTCAGCCATCTGGACAAGTCACTGCCATTGCTTAACCAAATTGCTCTCTGTAAAAACCTGAGAATTTTTTTCTCTCTTGGTGACTTTCCTTAGGCACATTATACATGTACATTTTGTTATATACAATGTACCTTATATTCCTTAATGGAACTCACACAATATCATTTCATATAAACTAAGTTTAATGAATAGATTTTTATTTATACACTGAAATTCACTGAAATAATTGGAATTTACTGAAATTTATTTATGTTCAGTTATGTGTTGAAATTTATACATATACATACATGTTTCTCTCTCTTTCATGTATATATATGAGAGAGGAAAGAGAGATTTTTTCATAAAGAGAAACTGGCCCTCTCACACATCACTGGTCCTGTCAGGTGATTGGCAGCACATTGGAAGTTTACGAACCCCTGTGAGCTGCTGTATTTCCCCTCAGCATTAGCAAGAAAGTGGAAATATATATTGTTTGCTTCTGCAGTCAGCAAAGCGCCAGAAACTCCTAAGCTCAAGATTCTCAGAAGCCACCAGCTTAGTCTACACTGCCTAGTGATCCTCTTGCATGCGTAGCGCTTGGTACAGGGGTGTAAGAAATTATCCAAAATCAGCCTTCTGCGAGAGAGAGGCGGGCACCAGAGCCCAAGGCTCTCAGGTCAGGATTACTGAGCACCACCAAGGACAGTCTCATGGATCTTTCACCAGGGCATTTGTGCTCTTTTCTAATTTTGTCAAATCATTCTGTTCTACAGGAATCAAGTAGCTTATAAACACCTAGGGTGTGAAGCAGGTCTTTTGTTGTTCTCTGGGTTTCATGATTAAATTATAATCCAAAACGGTTCAGGAATATTTAAGTGAATACAAATGTACAACATAGTTGAAATTAATCAAATGAGTAATATAAATGGTGTGTAAATATCTTTGGCTTCTGACAAGTTCCAGAATGAAGACTGTTGGAGAGGATCTGAGAAAACTGGAACCCATATGTGTGCTGTAAGAACATGAAATGAAACCACTATGGGAAGCCATATGGAATTTCCTCTGGCAAGCAAAAATAGAAATACGATGTGATCACACATTTGCTTCTGGGTCTATTTCCAAAGGCACTGAAATCAGAGGATTTAAACGGCATCAAGATTCTGTTGTTGATCGTTACGTTATTCACAGTAGCCAAGATATCAAAAGCTAGAAATACCCTGGAGGCATGAGTGAATAAAGAAAATGAGGTATGCAGATCCTTCTTGGCTTACATGGGATGGATTTATAATAAATCCCCTTTATTTGAAAACAGTGAGGAGTAGAGAATGTTTTTTCTTTTAATATTCTCTAATGTTAGGTTGATAGGTACAATAATGCCTAATGTTAGGTTGATACCTATCATTGATACCTATCAACCTAACATTAGAGAATATTAAAAGAAAAAACATTCTCTACTCCTCACTGATATTAATTCTCATGATTGTGAGATTGAGTGAAAGCTAAGTCTAGCTGTACCATATATTGTATATCACTTAGCCAGGGAAAGATGAGCATCGGGCATCTGAAGGATTTTATCTACTGAATAGATAAGGCCATCACACCAACATTACATTGAAAAATTAACTGTACCATGGTCAGATGCAATGAAATAGTATTCAGCCTTCACAAAGAAGTTGTGCCACATGCAACAGCATGAGTAAACACTGATAAAATTCCAGGACAGGGGATTGACCCAGTTACAGAAGATCAAATACTGCATGGTATCACCTATGCAGATTATCTACAGTGGGCAAATTCAAGGAAAAGAGTTTCTATGAGATTTAGTAGAGATTAGGAGATGGTATAAAGGAATTATTCTTTGTATGTAACAATTTAACTACAACAGTTAATTGTCATTTTTCTGTTCATAACTTTGTTTACCATTAAAGTTTATGCATTATTCATTTAAAGTTTGACTCAGCTAGTACTTTTTATGTTCATTTTCACATCAATACAATTGTTAAAAGAAAAAACATTATAATTTTTCTTTTTAATGACTATACATTACATATCACTTATACAATATATGTTGACTTATATACATTGTGTATCAATTTCTTCCCAGGTTGTTACTTAAATTTTAATGAGATTTAATCAGAATTTTATGGTCTCTGTTTCACTGGTCAGTCTCGTTAGGTTGTGGTAACGCCACAAAAACGTATTGCTTTTGCTAAAGACATTGTTGTCCTTACTCCAGCCATGAAAAGCTATCATCCTCTTCTTGTAGCAGTTATATAGTTTCATATTGTTTACCTTGTTCACAAGTATGTTTCTATCAATACAGATTACACCCTGTAACGATGTGGCTTGCAATCCCTTTTCAATAACTTGTCACTTTTCATTGATCTTTAGGAAAACAATAAATTTGAAAGCAGTTGAATAACTTAGTCAAGTAACTAAGGATACAGGCAGATGATATTGCAACGCAATAGCAAGTTGTGACAGGCAATCAGCCGGTAGGGATTCACTTCCCTGTGGACAGAAAAGACAGCTGGAAGAGGAAGCGAAGCACAGCTCAGTCGCTGGCCATTCCACATATGGGTGGTTCCACAGATTTCCTTATCCAACCCCAAGTAAATGAGGGATTCCATCACCCTTTGACAGCTCTGAAAAATGCTCTTGGAATAAAACAACTGCTTCTTGGATGTATGTTTAGCATGTTCCCACACATATGGACAGTTACCAATTATGCCTAAGCTTTACTTCTTGAAGCACTTCAATGGCTGGTGTTTACATATATATATATGCTTTATTTGAACATTTCACTTGCTAACCAGGCTCAACAGTGCTGACTCAGAATATCCAAACATAAAATTAGCATGGGGGTAAAACACTTTCTATTACAACACAAAATTGAGCACACAAGGCCGCTTTGGAACATTACCTTCAACATAGGAAAGGTTAATTTGACTAAGTTGTAGAAAAGGAAATATTCTTGGAAATGGGTTGAGCTTGTGTCTAACATGGCAAGTAAAGTAAACATCACCTGGCCAGCACCACCTACTTTCCTGGAATGGTCCTGTTGACGCTTTATACTTTTTAATGAAACTGTTCCTGCTTACATAGAATGTCATGGTTACTGTAGCTTTGATTGGCAGGAAATGGATAACTTCTATTACTGTTTGTATGTGTATGTCCCCTCAAAGGCTCATGAATTCATTGAGGTACAGATCTGTGATTTGTGATTAACTCATGATCCATTGGGATTATAGGTGAATGTGCTGCTGGGATTATGGTGTAAGTACTTCTGGGATTATGGATGGATGTGAGTGCTGCTGGGATTATGGGTGTAAGCACTACACCCAGCCTGGGGCAGACAGCCTGAATGTGTTTAAGGGAGACAGACTCACTCTCTGTTGCTGCTACTCCTCCCTTGTTCACTTCTCTTTGCCACTGCCATGAGCAAGGTTACTCTCTGCTGTGTGCCACTCTGGCTTGGATCCAGTCAAGTATGAACTGAAACTTGCACTAACTGTGAGCTAACTCAACCTTTCTTTCCTTCATTTTGGGTGTTGGGTATTTGTACCAGCAACCAGAGAAGAGTAACTGAGATAACTTCTGAAGGAAATTGAAAATCAAAGGTAAATTTTAAAAATTAAATTAAAGTGAAAGGCACTGATGTGTTCCTAGTGTAGAAAAATACAGACTGTAGGTATAATACTGCCTATAGCATTTGATATTAAACATAGAGTAACCAGTGCTGCTTTAGTGGTTTGTTTTTCAGGTTTGATGTGTCTAATCCTCATAGACACAGGCTTCCCTGCATCACTCCTCAGAGGTTATTGGCTTCAGGACCAGTCTGTAAAATGTCACGCCTCCCATTTGCCTCCATATGAGGCAGTGACAAGGTGGACGGTACAGGTGCCACAGTGAGGTGTTGTTAGGACCAAAAGCTCTGAAACCTTCACCACCACTCATATAAGGGGAGACAGGAATACAGCTCTTTTGCTTAGCTCCCCTTTTCAGTAAGCTGCTCCTGCTGCTCATAATACAATGTCACCATGTGTCAGTGTGTAGATCTCACTTATATGAAGCGCTGCCATGGTTCCCTCTCTCCCAGTGAAAGCAAATGTTTTGGTGAATTCCTTGCTCCTTATTCTAGAGCGCTGTTCTTAATGAAACAAAATGAAGCTGGAGTACATGCTTTCCACATAATGAAGGCCTGCTGTGTCCCACAGAGCACTTGCCACGGCCTCCTCATGTGTCTGAGTCTAAGCACCAGTTTTCATACGAATGAGCAAAAGAAAACCCCATCACACCTGCAGGAATACAGAAACGTCTGCCTTACTTTTCTGACTGTACATTCTGAAAGTATGTGCAGCATCGTCTGCAGAGACTTCCGCATCCTAGTATCCAAGGGGAGATTTGGGCATGCTCTTGTCATTTACACTGGCTATCATTATAGGGCTCTTCACGGTTGTGGTTTGGTGAAATAAATGAGTATGGTCAAGGTGCTACATAGAAGGAAGATTATTTTCAATATTGATACATTGACTTGCAAAAATTGAATGTTATTGCTTTTCAGTTGATATATTTTTCTTGTCTTAATCTTTCCATTTTTAATGAAATCTAATAGTGACAATTGTATAGGTCCTTACCACTAGAGAAAGTAAGGTAAAAGTTCTTATGTCTCAGTAAAATAGTTTCCTGAACAATTGTTCATCTCAAGGATAGTCTATTCAGTCTATTCTCTTGTTATAGTTGATATTGATTTTGTTTCTTCTTTTTTAATATATTTTAGGGAAGGGCCTAGAGGGTGGGTGTTCAGTCTCATTACTAGATCAAGCTTTAGTGATCTGCTTGTTTACAGCCTCCCACATGCTGGGATTACAGGCATAAACCACCATGCCCAGTCTCAATTGCTGTCTCATTGTGCCCCAGGGCTGAGGGTGCTGGCACAGCAGAACTGGAGATGCAACCATGGCCCCTGTGCCTGCTTGCAAGCACTTTAATCTGATGAGCTATTTTTCTGGCCCTGCTTCTTCATTTGTTAAATGGACAAATTCTACTGTAATCTACAGAGTTTAGTTGTACATGCATGTTAGTGGTGTTTCTGTTCATGAATCTGCTTTTATATCTATATTTTGGTTATAGAGCAGCCAATTTTAAAGAACTTATTTGGACTTGTTTGCTTCATCAAATTTCTTTATTTTAACTTATTCATATCTTTTCTCTTTTTTCAAATACAATATATTCTGTAGTCCTGATGTTTAAAATGATATATAAATGTGGAGGGCACCTAAATAATCTCATAGAATGTCTCACCAACATTAATCTAAGGAAAATTTATACAGACAGGTAGAGAAGTTTTCTGTTTTGCAATGCAATCTATACAAATCTCACTAATGTTTTGCACTAAAATCACAACTCTTTACTCCATTTTCAGTTTTGTTAAAATTTTTATTTTTTTATCTTAGACATTGATAGACATATGTTATATATCAGAAATTTTCCAGGGAAACTGCACACTAGTCTATAGAGATGTGTTATATTTTTACAATTAACTTCTAAAACAGTGCCTTGACTTGTCACTTTATGAATGACTATGTGTTGATATCCTACAACTAATTACAGTTTCTGTCTTTAAGGCTGTTATCATGCTTCGGATAAATTTGTTACTACTAATTATTAAATAAAATTGTGCTTAAGATTTGGAGTTACTTCCTGGGGGACCACCCACTCAGGGCTCCCTTTCTGTCCCTCTCTTAGACAAGAGCCTTCTTTCCCTCAATAAATATATTCTGCTCATAAAAAAAATTTTGAGTTGGCATTTCTTAAGATTTCACTACACACTAGATAGATAATAAGAATATAATAATTTTTAATCTTCACAACATAGAAAGTCTTCTACAAAATAATTGTGCTTTTCTTCTATTTAGGAGCTATGGAGATACCTTGTTCTTTTTACAGATGAAAGAACAGAAGATTAGATATTTAAGTACTTGCTCATCACAACTATACAATCTTGAAAATTTATTTGAACTCATATTTGCCTTGAGAACCTCTCTCCTTAGGTATTGAGCAAAAAAAAAGTTCAAGGTATAATTTCTAGCACACTTTGAACCCATCCATCAAAATTGTATTAAATTGACAAATATATTTTAGGAGATGCCACATTTTAGATCTAGCTATTTCCTTTGTGCTATTTCTTCCCTCATTTTGCAAAGACATCTGCTTTGTGCCTTTAGCCATCAATCATTAGAAACCACAGTCCCACTTTTGCTGAAAGAAAACAATAAAAACAATTGCACTACTTTATGGAATTCAGATATTGGAACATTTTGCAACTGCAGCATCGTATACTGTGGTTTCTTTTCAAAATCCATCTAGAAGGCCAATTTGACTCAGTGATTGAGGTCAGAGCCTGTGGCTTGCTCTATCTCTTTTCTCTCTTCTCAGACAGAGTCTTTAGTGGTGAAGAATAATTTAGTGGTGTTGATTCTTATTTTTCATGATAACAAAGTAATCAAAATAGACCTTTGTTTTTATTTAGTATATGCTTAAAACACAAAACAAGTACATATAGTTTAGAGAACTGCATCTTCTAGCTTTAAATTTTTTTATTAACTAATCTTTATGGTGATGTCCTGAATCTGATCTCTAGAGAAAATTCCTACATGTAAGTTTTTAATTCAGTAAGAGACATTTTATCTCCAAATATATATATATACATCATTCAGCATGCTTCATCTCTAATTAGGTTGAACATGACTGTTCACATTTTCACTGAGCATTTCTTTGGTAAGCCTGCATGCTTCCTTGTGAAACTGCTAGTTCAGCTCATCCTAGAATTAAAGAGAAAGTTCTATAATTCTTCAATCTTGTCAAAATATTCTGTTTTGACTATATATTGCTCCAATGGTAACTCTTCAGCAGAACTCCAATTTGACATGTGTCACTATAGGGAAAAATTTAATGTAAAATTTCCTAAACACAGATGTGCAGTATATTGTCTAAGGAAATTGTACTATAAGAATCACATATTGTATTATTATAAAATTGTATTATTATAAAAATCCACATTTTGAAATTACAAAAAAGAAAAGTAAATAGTATAATCAAACTGTCATAGGTAGTTGTGACAGCTCCCATGTTTGCCATGTAATGCATGTTTTTCAGTTCTTTAGATTTCATTACAGACTTGGACACTGAACACTTTTCCACCACGTTATGCCTTGAATTTCATAGCTTTTATAACAGCCACCTTGTTCAGAGTGTCCTGAAGACCTGCAGCATGGAGAGTGCCGGTTTACCTAACTAAACCACTTTTGATGTTCAGGCAAGTTTCAGTATTCATGATCTCATCTGAAAGAATTTTGGTAGGTCCGTAATTCCAAACAGTAATTAGTGTAGAATAAATGTTCTTATTGTTTTTGTATGTATCACAGAGTTTTGTAAAATGCTCATTTATGGAATTTTGACAAAGGCATTCTCAGGCAAAACAGAACATCTAAGATGTTGAAAGTTGTGTAGTTTCACTTATAGTTCTTAGCTACTGTAATGCTAAGGTCTAGCTAGTTATGATGTAAGATTTTCACTTAGTTTTTCCATGGTAAAGGTTTTTAAGTCACGCTGTGTGGCATATGTGCTTGACATCGTTAAATTTAGAAAGTCTTCAGAATTTCCACATTTGGGTTCATAATTCCACTATGGGAGCAGGGCACGTAGCTCCGCAGTCGCCATGCAGCTTGCTTAACGTGGACCGGGCTGCATCGCAGTGATGGGAAATAAGGAAATCAATGAATAAAGTGTTCCAGTCTTTTTCTTGAATTTTACTGAAATAAATTAATCATTCCTCACATCAGTTTTCTCAAGCTACCTTTTATAAGACACCTCTTGCTTTCGTTTCTGGATAATAGATCCTCAAAGAAAATATAGTTATTTCCTAACAGAGTTAACTAGGTGAATGTCTGTTTTCTGTGGCAAGATGAAGCATGATTTCGTACACAGATTATACCGCATTTTCATTCTATCTAGATAGAAAAAGAATGAATGTTCACCCTAGCAGAAGTTTTAAATTCATAACCAACAGGTTAGTGAATATTGCGAGGTGCTAACTTACGAATTCTCATCTTCATTGATTTCTTTTGTCACAGCAAGCTTATCAGTGCACAAGTTCTTCAGTGAAAACCCTAGGAACAGTTTGTCAATTCTCAGTCTTCACTTTCCACTTTCCTTTTAAATTTAATGTTACTTTTTCCCTAGTATAAAGTGAATATAAAGTGTTATATTCACTACACTTTTGGTGTTTCCTAACAATCCAATCCTTCTTTCACTCAGTACAGATACATTATCTGCACTTTAAATGTATGTTCATAAATCACACTACTTTTAATAATCATTATCACTTTGCTTTGATTAAATATTGCTCAGAGTGCACTGATTTTTTATCCTTGAATATTTTTATATCATTGTAAAGGTCAGCTTTCACTTTGCCAGTCTCCGATTAACTAGTACATAAGAAAAGAATTAACCTAGTGTTACTTAAAGTAAAATAAAGCTTTTGGAATTAAAACACTATTTCAAATCCTTCCTAATTTTTGTGAAATTACATTTATTTTTATTTTTTTAAATTTTTTTTGTCTTTTTGAGACAGGGTCTGACTGCGCAGTTCAGGCTGGCCTTAAGCTCACTTTGTAGCTCAGGCTGGTCTCGAACTCACAACAATCCTCCTGCCTTAGCCTCCCGAGTGCTGGGATTACAGGCATGCGCCAGCACGCCCTGCTCTTGAAATTACATTTATAATCTAACAATTTATGTAAGAATAACAAAGCTAAGCAAAAGCAAATAATTTCTAGGTTTATGAACATAAATTGTGATATATGATTGGGACAAATATTTCACATTCAAATAAGAGCTTTTTTCCCCACTATTATTAAAATTGAATTTGCAGGCCAGCAGGATAGCTCAGCAGACTAAACGCCTGATCTTAGGCCAGTACAAGAACCGTGGTTCAATCTCTGGTACCACGTACCATGCCACACCAGCCTGGTGCAAACTTATCACATTAAAAAAATTGTGATTATTTTACAAAAAGTCAAACTTCCTGTCATTTTATCAGTAGACTGACATTTGACATATACTGACAACCAATGATACAAATTAGCATTTAGAGGACACCAAATCTAAGTTATCTTATTACTTGTTTCCTTTCTTTTTTCATTCCTTTTAGGTGTTTTTTTTTTCTTTTTTTCATTCCTTTTAAATAAATTCATTTTAACTAATACAGAAAAAAAAATTAAAAACTGAATTTCTGAAGTAACTTATTCCTCAAGCGGTAATAAACATGTTACTATTGTTATATGAAAGGTAAAGCCCGAAAATTAAATTTTGAAGCATTCTGTGCTATGTACGCATTCTTTATTATATATCAACCATTGTTGATCAGCTGCTATTCTTGTTTTAAAAATCTGTAATGTATGTGCTGTTGTATATTGCCCTGTTTCTCTCTTTGCTTCTGATTTTTGTTCTTATTTTCTGTTTTGACTCTTCAAAATAAAGTAAAATCAATTTTTTAAAAGAATTGTTCATGGCCAAATCGATGCCACCAAGGGCATGCCCTCACTCAGTGAATTCGGGAAGTCTTCAGGCACAGTTTGGATGACGCTGTTTAGTCACAAAACAAACAAAACAGAGGGAATAGCATGTGCTTGAAAGGGGTGTCTTAAGAATCTCAATAGAAAAGTTATAAGGATGAAAGAAAAATCATAGAAAGAAAGAAAAGAATAGAAGGGCATAAGCAAGGGGAGAGAAAAAGAGACCACAAGGGAGGATGATGAAAAAAAAAGAAAAAATTGAAAAGGAAAACTGAAGAGAAACTTTTGATGTAATTTTCTTACTCTAGGTATTTCTTCTAAAACTCATTTGATCTTTTACATGATATTATGTTTATGCTTCATTTATTCACCCACTCATACCATAAAGTGACCATATTCCTGAGTCAATATAGAAATTTAGATAGTTTTATTGAAGAAATGAACAAGCACACGGCTTTGGCAAGCCATTTATTAATGCACTGACAGGGGTGATGTCTCTTTCCATATCACAGTAGCAGTGCAGCAAATTCTGCTGCGATTTTAGAAAGGGCAATGAACTTGTTAATGCAGAATTTCTCTTCTGAAAATTTCAAATACCTAGAATGGTTAGGAAAAAACATAAGAAAGAAAATTGAAGAAGAAATTAATTTATATCCAAGAGGGAGGAAATAAAAAATATATATTCTTTACCCTTCCCTATTAAATTCATAGTTGTATCTTAGGAATTTGTTCTAAAGGAAAGTCTCCAGGGAAGCCCAAAATGATTGACTGTCTAGCTTGTGAAAATTCACATGCAGAGAAAAAATAATGTGTTGGCAAGCTCCTTGATAAATGCGTGTTTTGTATTTTTCTTGTAGTCTCCATTGTGACACAAAATTACTTTTTATTCTTTAGTAATTTTATCCATGGAGAGTAATGAGTACACAGAAATGTTTTTGCCCAGTGGTATCAGTTGCTAATTTTGTAACACAGCTCCTTTGAACTCTGCTTATCAAGTAACATGTCATTAACCTTCTGAATCCCTCACAAAGCACATGAATGCAGGATTTACAAAAAAGCACCTGCGACCCTGCTCCCCAGCTTGGGTAATGCAAAAGGAAATGTTTCAATGAGTTTTATAAGGCAGACATACATGGAAATGCTCTGGGTTATAAAATCAGAGTAACTCAAAGTATTTTCTAAAAACCTTAAAGAAGAGTTAATAGTAGGAATAATATGTCTCTACATAATTGATATTATTACAAAGTGAAAATTGTACTAAACTGTCTGATATGGTAGGAAATATTTGTTATGTGAGATAGAATTCAGATGTTAATTTTTCTTATAACTTCTTTTCTTAAGTTAATTCTTGTCTTAGAGGTTTGTTTGATCAGTTTAATATATGGGATCTGAGGATTTCTTATTTAAAATTATATTTTTAGTGCATGTTAGCATTACATGATGTTAGGTGAGAAATTGGCACATGCATTTAAAATATCTTAATTAATTTCAATCTTCTTTCCTCCCTCTACTTTTTCTTCCCTGTCCCGATTGTCTTTTTTTCCAGTATCCAAATGGCTATCTCTTGGGTTCTTGTCCTCTCTACTCTAAAAGAAAATGTGTTAATATGTTTTTAATCACCTCATGTAAGCAACAACAAAGAGATTCTTAACTTTCTGAGTCTAATTTTATTCAACATGAGGCTTTATCATGTCATCCACTTTCTTGCAAATAATGTTTTATTTTTCTTTATGGATGGAATGTCTTTTGATTTAAAAAATTCAATTTATATTGAAGTTTCCTAATGAATGTTTGAAAGAACAAGAAAAATCTATACTTTTCTGACTGAGAGAGTTATTAAAAGAGAGCTTTACTACAGGAAAATAAGAAATTTCAGTTACTCTCCTTTCTTTTTTTTTTTTTTTTTAACTAAGGAATGCTTGCCCTGGGGTCATCAAATTTATAGAGCTCTAGAACTCTTCTTTTAGAAACTTTATTACATAATACATTAGGCAATGAGACACTCAAAGAAATTCATTAAGCATTTAATTTTTCCAAAAGCCACCCAAGACAATTTTAACAAATTGAGTCTTGTCTTTCACATAGGCTTTCCCTTGCATCCTTTGGGAATATCTGCAAATTTGAGACTAAGTTGAGGCAGTAGTTTAAAGTAGTTATAGAACATGAGTAATTGACCCAGAGAGATCCGTACTCCACTGTCACTTACCAGTGGAAGAAAGGGTGTTTTTCATGTCTAGACTTCCACATCCTTCCACACACAAACCACTAGGTGCTCCACGTGGCACAGGATGAGACCCCATGGCTCATAGAGTAAGGTCTTGCTGATGTCACCCATGCCCTTGTGTTCTGTCCTTGTTCCCGCAGTGAGTAACATATTTTCTGGCTCACTTAGGAACACTGCTAGACTCTATAATTACTTATTCATATGCAGCTCATCTGATTAACTCTGTAAAGGTGTTTCTTAAAGCTCATACTATGTTTTTGGTGTATACATTTCATGGCATTTATTTTTTTTTTTTTTTATAGAAGGGTCTACAGGGTGTTCAGGGTCTCACTAATTGATCAGACTCATGGTGATTCTCCTTTTTACAACCTCCCAAGAGTGGGAATTACAGGTGCACACCACCATGCCTAATCTCAATGGCCTTCCCAGTGTATCCCAGAGGCAGGACCGGCATGGCAGGCCCAGGGATCGAACCCCTAGACGCTGCACCTACTTGCAGGCTCTTTAATCTGCAGAGCTATTTGGCTGGCCCTATAATTATTTGTAATAAGTAACAGAGATACAGATTAATATGTTTCATCACATCCTAGATATGCTACCCCACATTTCTATATTTATTTATAATGTATGTATAGAACCCTTACCATATATAAAGGGCAGTTTATTTTATGAGTATTTGTTGTTTTCAATAATATTTTTTAACCCATCTTCCCCTCCTTTTTTATAAAATCTTTGTTTGCCTAATTTTTTTTTTCTTATCAGGGACATTAGAGGAATGGAATGAAAAAAAAGTATCAGGTCATATCATGTACTAAAATTTGTACTACAAATTTCCTATAATGAATGTGATTATCACATATTTCTAAAATATACAAATACACTTCATTATTTTTTATAAAAGAATTAACTTAGATGATGCTCAAAATGTTTCTCAAAGGAGAGTGAGATTGGACAATCATTTTATGATCCAAACTGATCACAAATGTGGAAAAAGTTGAATATTAAAAACAAGAAGACAAAATTTTCATGGAATTAGGGAAACATTCTCACACAGAGACATGAATAAAAGTGATAAGATAAAATTGCTCTAGTACAGAGCACAAGAGATGGGGCTAGAAGTTTGCTGGCATGTGTGGTTCATGGCTGAAATCTTCAGCTCTACAGAATATGCCAAACAGAATGGCAGGTGCAAGGGACAGGGGGCAGAAACGAATCTGCTTCCTGTCATTCTATTCTGTCACAGCAATGACTCTCTGCACAGAAATATTCAGAGTGTCTTTTGCATACTTCATACATGTCATTGATTACAGAATCCTACATTTAAATGCACTTGAATGATGAATTCAATAATTGTAATAAAATTCAAAAAAACACTGGATACTAACCCCAGATCTTTAGTGCTCTGAGGTCTTATTCTTTA
This sequence comes from Ctenomys sociabilis, assembly GCA_004027165.1. Lineage (NCBI taxonomy): Eukaryota > Metazoa > Chordata > Mammalia > Rodentia > Ctenomyidae > Ctenomys > Ctenomys sociabilis. Next base: position 27,575 of record PVKA01008351.1, read on the forward strand.
ATCTGTAAAGTGATAACAGTAAATATAACTTACGCGTGAAATGAGAGTTAAATATGTGAATAAATGCAAATATATTCCTGTATCTCATGAATGACGATGAAGAGTGATGGTGTTGACGACCACCTAATTTACCACAAAGTAACTTTTGAGGTAAATTTCCAGCTCATATGCCAAAGGGACACCCTTAACCACTTCCCAAAGGAAGACCCATGAAGTATTTATATATCTCCCTATATAAAATGCAGTAAGAAAACCAAATTTTATAATTAAGTTGCTATTTAACCCACATGTGTTGTTGCACACCTATAATCCAAGCACTCTGGGCAGCTGAGGCATAATTACAGATTGCAATTTAGTGAGACCCCCATCTCAGAATTAGAAACAAAATTTGAAAAAACTGGGAATGTAGCTCAGTGACAAGGTCCTAGTTTAAATCTCTAATAGGAACAGTGAAAAGAGTTGCTTATTTAATTTCATGTGTCTTTCTTTCTACTTCTGACAAAAAATTATTGTGATTCATCAATGACCAGTGGTTCATTATCAATCATCCTGGCAGACAGTGCAAGGGGCTCCTGCAGCTCAAGCTGCCTCTGGTTCTCCCTGTCTCCCAGGGACTCCTCCGTGCTGCCTTCTCCTCAGCTCGGTGGGGAAGATTCTACTGGGAATCGGGACCCATAGAGACCCTTAGTCAGCATCATTTCCCAAAGAAAGAAATGAAGAAACTGGTGTCTGACTTTGAATGACAACACTTGCCGTGAAAAATATCAACTATTCACCTTTGAGTTGGGAGGAAGACAAGTGAATTGTCTTTTTCACTTTGTTACGATATACTTTCATTTCTCTTCAGATCGTATAAATCTTTCACCTTTTACTTTGTTACAATAACATATTGTGCTCTTTAAATTTTATTTCTGTTTCCCGTTGTACTCAGCATAGGATATTTAAGCTGACATGTGAACACAAATATTATTATTCTCTCTTTTACTTTTCTTCACCTTGTGCAGAACAGCTAAAATACTGAGTGGAAGCATAGTCCTCTTCCTTCTCTTCTTCTTCCTCCTCCTTTTCCTCCTCCTCCCCCTCTTCTCCTTCTTCTTTTCAATTTTTCTTGTGATTTATACCTGTATTAGGGTTTCAGTGCTTTCCCCTACTGTATCCAAGGAACAAAATCAATTTCCAGGAATTCTATACCTCCTCTTCTGTTTGTTTCTGTAGAAGTCAAGGGCAAACTGAGAAGATGGGAAGAAAAAAGAATTGTTTCCAAGTATAGGCAGAAATTGAGTCCCAAGATGAAAGGAAAAAAGTCAAGCATAATGAGAAAAAGGAACAGTAAAACAAAGAAAACTGCAGTAGGGCCGCCCTGAATTTGGCTTTTCTTCTGAGAATTCAGAGTGATAAATTGCAAGAGAAGGCAGGACACCTTTCCCACCGTGGAGGCTGTGGCAACCGCCTGACTCGGGAGTTGAGCCACGATGCACAGATGGAGGTGAGGGCTGGGAGTGCTCCTGCCAGCTCCCCCACGGTGGACTGCAAATGCACACCGGCCGCTGGCACCAGAACGGGCCTCGCTGGCTCTGGGGCTGGCTCTGCATGCCCTCGTTCTGGAAATTTTTGTGCCAAAGTTAGATGCTCAGATTTAAAAGGTTAAATTCATCAAGTTTTAGCACTGTTGCTCCAAAGCCAAATCATGATCCCACATATAGACACATTTTAAAACTTTGATTCAGTATTGGAACGGCCATGCTAAGATTAATTCACTGTTCTCAAAAAAGTAGATACGAAACATTACTTTGTTTATGATCTCACGTAAAAGATGCTAGAAAGCTTTATCTGCCTCCCTAAGTCTCTACCGCCTGAATTTTGGCAATAGGGCCTTGGGTCAATTTCCTGTAACTCTTAGAGAAAGATATATAGTTTTTCTTTTTTATTCTGAGTATAGTTGTAGTAAAACTTCCTCTATTTTTTTAAACAGTGATAGTGCAAATAGTGATTCCTTAGAAGAGATTAAAGTGACTGTATTAAATAAAATAATCTTTAGAAAATTAAAAATTATTGTTCCAAAGAAAAATATAATCTCATTAAAACATTATGCCTGGGAACACCAAAGTATTTTGAGGTATATAACATCAAGACCCTACACATCCTCTTTTAAATACAGCATACTCATAGCATAAAATGCCATAGAATCTTCAGTATTTTTGAGAAGTATCCTTTTTTTTTTTTTTTGGCTGGCTCAGACCTACCTTAAGGGTAGGTCTGGCATGTGGTGCTGGGGATTGAACCGTAGTCCCTTGCCTATGACTGATTTTGCTAAAGAAGGTGCTTTAAACAATTGAACTAACCTGCCAGCCCCCCTCTTCCAGTATTTTTGCACTGACCCAAATTCTAACCACTTAAAATCAGCCTCTCAGAAAATAGGCCTTAGCGCCTGTCAGACAGCTCAGCACACTGAAGTGCCTGCTTACATACAGCACAATGGCCGTGCCACATCCCCCCCATGAGCTGAGATGACATTGAGACTGGGCGTGATTGTGAACACCTGCGATCCCAGCACTTGGGAGGCCGAAAACAGGAGAATTATTGCAAAAGGAACAAAAACAAAAAAAGAAAACAAGCCTTAGGCTTAAGTGTTTTTTAAAGCTTCCCAGAAATTTTAATGTTTGTAGATGAGAATAGTTTTTTATATTAAAAGATGTTCTTTCTTTTGTGGAAGCAGATAAAACTGTCTTACGTCTGCAAACAGGTCAAGAATGATTCTAAACTAATAATCTTACAATTGTACATATGCAAAAATACATAGGAATTTTTTTCTAGACACTTGATAAATATCTAGTAGAATGAGAATTAATAAGGCCATAATACACTTTCACTTCACTATGCTTTGATTTTATAAGTATTAATATATGAAAATATTAATGTGTACAATTTACCTGCTTCTAAAGGGGGAAGGAGCCCTGGGCACTGTAAATTTGAGACGAAAAACTGAAGTCCAGTACTGGGATGATATCCTACCCTGAAAACTGGGGTTCTAAATCAAGGGTAGCAATAGCGGTTCCCTTTGCACAATCTATGCAGTAAGTCACACCTCTGCTTACACTTCATGATCAGCCAAGACAGTGGTAACATTTGTGTTGTGGCCAGAAGTCTGAGACAATTCAGATCTTTGTTTCTGGAACCAAGAGGGCTGAAAGCTTTGAGGATTTTCAAGGATTAGTTGACTTGAGCCAAATGTAGATCAGTTCAGAACAAGCTGATACTTGTACATCCTATTCAAGGATGGTGACCCAGCCACCCTGTCAGTAACTTATGTTATTTAACTCAGGAGGACTTTCAGGCTAACTTCTAGTCCACAGCAGAAACTACAGCTGCCTGGAATTACCATACATTACCCTACAAGTTCAGATCATTTATACCAGATGTGAGCAGGGAAATGTTTCTTTCAGGGAAAAACTGTAAGTGTCCATTGTCTACTCCAAAAAATAAAACAAATGCAGCTGCCTTGGCAAGCATGGAATGACAGCATACTCTGAGTCATTCTAATCAGCAGAGACAACTGTACAGACTTCCTATATCTTGTCCTCAAATTAAAGTCCAAGTCCAATACCAGCTACCTGGATGACATTTAATTAAAACACTCAGTGCAACACAAGAATGTTAGCAATATTACTAAGCATTTATGAATCACAACTATTCTAAATGTTTCTATTCAATGGCTTCTTATTCCCCAAAGAACCCTGTGAAAAAGTTATCATTATCTTTTCGCCTTTAGTGGAACAAATTTAGGTATTAAATATAATGGAATTCACTAAACATTGTGAGACAGGGAAGGAGAGGAGCTTGGCTTTAGATTTGCAGTTTGAGTCCAGATTCTACCACTTGTTGTGGTATTCTGTATACAGGAGGACTCTCCATTTTTGGAGAAAAAAAAATATATAGGCCCAGTGTGATAGCACACACCTGTAAATTCACACTCCAGGGTCCTATTGAATCATAAGCAGAAGTTCAGCCTGGGCAATTCAAAGTCTTAATGAGAATCTATCTCAAAATTTAAAAAAAGGGTTGGGAGCAGGCTATTGATATAGGTTAGTGCTGAAACCCTGGATTTAATCCACAGGACTGACGTATTAAAGAAAAGAAAATTACTGGTTAGAAAGATTTTGCAACTGAAAACATGCCTCACACTGAGATATGGATTGGGACAGAGAAAAGTGGTGACAGGTTCAAAAGATCCTTATGATAATGAATGTGCAAGACTTGGTGATTGAATGGTTGTGATGGATAAGCAAGAAAGACATATTCATCCCTATTCTCAGTTTTTTTTTATCTTGAGAAATGAGATAGGAAGAACTGGAGATAAAAGAGGTGTGTCTGAATTCGTAGGATCACGAATTCAGTTTTGAACATGATAAATTTAAAGGTATTACAGAATTTCAATGGAAATAATTGCACATGATTTAGTCTATTACATTTGCATCTCCTCTAATGGCTGTGGAGATTAGTTTTCATGGAATTTTGAACTGGATATCCCATTGGATATAGGAGCAATAAATAAGTTACTGTGAAGAAAGCAGAAGACACAGAAAGCATCCTTGTTATTTAGGACCCAGGCAACGGAATCACACTTCATGTCGATGTGAGTTTCCTTGAAATGAAGTAAAACGATGCCTGCAATTAGGGATTCTTTTAAAAAATTTTTTTTGATACAGGGTATCTCTACGCAGCTTGGACTCATAGTGACCCTCCTGTCCCAGCCTTCTCAGCACAGGGGTCACAGGAGTGTGCCACCACACCCAGTTCCACACCTGACAGATTACACATAGGGTTCTGGGGCCTGCACAGTATGCTGTACTGGGGATTGAACTCGACTCCTAGTGCTTTCCAGGGAGGCACTTATGCTACTGAACTATCTCCCCAGTCCTTGGCACACTTCACTGTAAATGAAGTAGAGACATGTAAGCAAAAAGAAATAAAAAGAAAACATAAAAATGATAGAGGGTTACCAAGAATTTGGAAGCGATCAATAAAATATAAAGATACTTAAATGACACAGTGTAGGTGTAGAAACTGTACAGAAGAGATTAGATCAGTGGGAAAGGGATCAATTTTACCCTAATTCCCTAGAATTACACATTAATATTTTATCTATCATTACTGTGACAATTTAAATATGAAGATAAACATGAGAATATAACCTTGGCAGCTGGACCTGTGATCGCATAATTTCGATCATTTAGAATTAGCAAAAGCTCGAATTATTTTCTGTAAGTATATTGAGAAAGGTGAGCAGTGGGCTTGGAAACCTCCTCTCTCTCACGAAGAGGCAAAGCGAAGGACAGAAGATGTGTTCCCTCAAATATTTTTCTCTGAAGCCCTAAACTCAGTGTGGTCCTATTTGGAAATAAAGTCTTTGGGAGGCACAAAGGCCCAGCCCTCATCACGACATTGGAGCCCTGAGAAGCAGAGACAGTGCAGAGCCAGCACGTTGCACCTTCTCCATCCCTCTCTGCTTCTGACTCCTTCCCACTGCAGACTCCAGGACAAGGAAGCCTCCTAGGAAGAAGACGTCTTCACTAGGACCCAGTCACGTGGGCGTCGCGTAGCTTCCATTGTTCAGACAGCCTGCGTATCCATGGTGTTTCTTTACTGGGATCCAACATGACTAAAATAGACATTTGGTCATCTTAGCTGCTAACCACAATTAAGACTCATTGCAGATTATCTTTACTATATTTAATAAATGATATTGTATTTTAGAAGATACTTATCTGAATGTTTGCTTGGCTAGTGCTCAGAAAACATTCCTGAATCTTGGAGTAGCTACTGATTTTTTCTGCAAATACTCACTGCTTTTTTATGTAACAATGTCTTTATATACTCATATTATTACTATTATCAACTGTTAATTAAAATTATTTTTATTTTTTAAGCAGAGTACAAAACAGTATTAAAACAGAAAAAAAAATACAAATGATAAAAAAGGTCACTAAATAACATAAATGAATTTCACAGTACTTTTTGTATTGGCTAGTGTTGTCTAAAAGTTAGTTGTTCATATTAGCAGATATATGCATACAAAGTAGCAATAAGAAAGTAAAGAAGAAAAAAAAGTATAGGAGATTAAGAAGAGAGAAAAAGGAAAAAAAAATTAAAAAAAGAAAAAATAGATCAAGCAGTAACTGTTCCTTTTCATAGACCAGCAGGAATCCACAGCATAGTTGTCCACTCTGTCCTGCTTGCCTGCACAGACATGCACATCTTGCCCTCCCTCTCACTCCTGTGCTTATTATCCTCATCTCAGTAATTCCCTCTTTTGAAGAGGTACCTACTGTACCTTTCAGATCTGATGTTGTCTTTCAGCTTCTCACACACACTAAGGAGGCAATACAGGGTTTGCACACATGGGTTTGATTTATTTCACTTAACAGTATGGTCTCTAGATGCATCTATTTGCCAATAAAAGCATGAAATTTATACTTTTAGACATATTTATCATGTGCAACATTAATCTTGATATAGACTTTATATGCATCAATATAACATCTGCACATTGGGGCCAGGGAGATGGCTTAGTGGGATAAGTGCTTCCCTAGCAAGTGCAAGGGCCTGAGTTCAATCCCTGGTTCTGACAAAAAAAAATCTGCACATAATCACTGTTTAGTATTCAATGTCTAAAATGTAGTAAGAGTCTTAAGAACTTTTCTTTTCTTTTTTGTGGTACTGGGGATTGAACTTTCGACCCAACACTTGCCAGGAAGGCACCTAAAACAGTGAGCTATCTCCCTGACCCTGAAGTTTTCTAATTTTAAGTCACTTGGAAACCTAACTTAATTTTTATGCATGCACTCAGTCCACACATTTTATATGGAAAAGTCTCTATAATTCCTACAAATAATCATGCACTCAAAATATTTATTCTAGATATTTCATATTTTTCATTGTTATAAAAGCAAATATTTCAATGAGATGATTTGGCTGAAGAGACAGCTCAGTGGCATAAGTGCCTGCCTGGAAAACATAAGGTCCTGAATTCAATTTCTGGTACCAAAAAAAAAAAAAAAAAGAATAAGATGATTTATAGACGTCTCTTCTGGCTCATAATTGCTTTTATTTCAATGTGTATGACGCGAAGTGTACACCTGTGCTTACAGATTCTGCCCCAGCTGATCTTGCTGTTCTTCTTAAATACTGTTTTTATTTAAATGTTTTGATTAATTAAAATCAAATGTCAATAGCAACCAAAGATTAATTTTTCATAGCACTATTAGAGGTGAAAAAATAATGGAAGCATTCTTGACTTCACTGAGCTTGATTTATTTGGGAGAAATCAGGAAAATGAAACATGCTGGAATCTCCAGGAAAACTTACGTTCTGACCTCATGTGCAATCAGATACATACTGTGTCTCTTTGGAAAAGCTTTCTCATATTTTGGATATTTTATGGCTTTACCTGCAGAATAAAAAGGTAATGCCTAATACAAGGTGTTAGAAAGATTAAAAAATGTTATTTAAATTGCCTGGCATGCTAGCCAGAGCAAAGCAATAATCAATCTTGTTAACTGTCATCTTCTCTTGACCATATGGAGTGGAAGTGAGGTGCTGGAGATGATTACTGATGATTCAGAGAGTGAATAAAGAAAATTTCATTTTAGAGGAGGATAAAGGGATTTGTTTTGAATTGGTGGGAGCTTACTAGAAAATCAACATGAGAAGGGTATTTTGGGCAAAGAGGGTGGCCAGCAAGTGTCACATCCCAAAATTGGAAAGCCAGGATGTCCGGTGGGCCCAAAGGGAATAAGGTACAGTAGCAGAAAAGGGAAGCTGCAGTGTCACTGCTCTCTTAGTGAACCTGAAGGTGTTTGAAATATTTTCATGGTGGTCTATTAGAATGGTAGGAATAGGTGAGAACAAATAATTCAGGCTGGAGAATATACCCACTGTAAAGACAGCATCGAGGACCAACAGAAAATCTCAACATGACTGGAACACAGAATAAACATTAAAACTAATTCTTGGGCATGTTTTAGTCCTTGAACTGCATGGTTCATCTTCACCAGATCTACTCTTTCAGTGCTTTTCTAAATTCTCTCACTACTCACTTTTTCCTTTGCTTTACAAACGCCACTAATGTGCATCTTCAATTCAGTGTTAAACGGAGAGTTGGAAATAAAGAGGGATTTTGAGTTTAGGGAAGCATTTTGTCAAAAGATAAAGATTTACAGTACTTAACATAAGGTGGCTAGTTGATTGTATGGGGAAAAAATCATTAGAGACTACTATGTCCTCCCTAAACAACCATCACTATTGGCTGTCCCAAGAACCATTCAATCTTAGTGTGCCTCAAAAGAAACTCTTTTTCTCCTGGCCCTTACTTCTGCTGCTTTAAACTTGCCAGTGACATTTCTAGCTGCTTAACCCATGCGTGAGGCAGTACTGGAATTATCTAGAATGTGTAACTTTGAAGCACACTCAGTTTGATCCACCTATTGAGGCAAGAATAAAGAAGAGGAAAAGCCTACATTTATCACACTTATCTATTTAAAGAAGCTTCAGCACGAATGAACAACAAGATTAATAATTGTGAAGCTGAGTAATGAGTTCAGATGCTTCCCTGGCAGTCTATCAGTAGGATCTTTGATTAGGAGTGCCTTTTATTAATTGCTCATTTGCAATTTGATTCAATGGAGCTCAGTATCATTTTGTATTAGAAATTTCCCTACAGTGAAATGAGAACTGTATGTTTTATTTCTTTTATTTCAAGATCAACGAAAGTGATCTTCTGTTTCTCAAAGGAAAGCATGACTTTTCACTGAACAAGAAAATAAATGAAGTTTTATCTAAATAATTATGATTAACTAAAGTACATTAACTGAAGTATATATAACTAAAGTACATTCTTTCACAATGTGTGTTAATTTAAGTTTGGGTGTATATATTATAAATGTACTATCTATCTATCTATCTATCTATCTATCTATCTATCTATCCTTCATTTATTATTCACTATGCATAATTTGTTTTGATATTAATGTAGACAGTATATATTTTTCCTCATGTTATTTGCTTATAATTAATTAAAATTGTCTTTATCCAACATGAATACTAAATTATATTCTTTTTCAAGATTATTCTTTATTGATCACGTGATGTGAACTGTATTTTAAATTTCTTTACTTTTTGGCTGCGGAGATAGATCAGTGGTCTAAGCAACTGCCTGACAAGTGCAGGGGCCCAGGTTTGACTCCTGGTACCTAATGCTGTTCCAGACATGGAACCGGAGGCATGCCATACTGGTCACCAAAACTGGGCATGGTAGGGCAGGCCTATAATCTCATTGCTGGGGAAGCTGGGAGAGGGATCGCTATGAGTCTGGTTGTATATCTTGACCCTGTTCCAAACACTTGAAAAAGATTAAAAATATTTATTTTACTTTGAGTAGTTTCACAACAACCTAAAGTAAGGAATTTAATGTAATTTTAAAATACTTTGTTAGATGAAAACATCCTACATATTACTATTTAAGAATAAAATTAAACAATACAAATTCACTTCTAATGGCCAAATATTGCAATTTACTTTGTTTGCAATATGTTTGCCAATATAACTGATAAGTAACTAATTTGTGAATACAATATACAGTTTTGAAAATTCTCCTATCAATTCAAGAAAGGCAAAATATTTCTCAATGAAAACCATCATTAACATAGATATCTTCAATACATTTTAGGATGTTTGGAATCTATGATTCTAATAAAATATAAATGAAATCTATGGATAACAAATAATAACATTACCTTATATATACATATATATTTTTTCCACAACAAAATGGTCTTTTATTTGTATCCTCCTTTTTGTTTTTGTTTTGTCTAAGATGGGTGTTCATTCTGATTAGAGAAGCTGTATTTGGATAAGTCTTTAAAGAACCTTTTCATAGTTGAAGCCCAACCAAAGACTGTGGGTGCTTGACTTCAGCAAAATTACTCAATATAGTCCAATAGTCCACAATGGTGGTGGGTTATCAGCATGACAGGCAATTACCAGAAATTGTTGACTTGAGCCTTTTACAGCTCAGCATATTAATATAGCTTTACTTTTTATACATTGTGGTTATACTTTTCTACTGGATGATTAAAACGAAGTTAAAGTAAGACATAAACAACTAAAAATGCAACTTTTGCTGTCTGACAAAGTCATTCAAATTCTCTCAAGATTTATCCTGGATAGATGTACAGCTACTTTCTCTTAGTTCATTGAGAAGAAAGGTTTGTACTAATATTGTTTAGACAAGATATCATGTCTGCATCTTGTCCTCTGAATCACTACTACAAAGACAGTATAATGTATTAATTATTGCAACTGCCCTACTAACCTCTTGTGAAACTGTTTCATTGCTATTTTATCTTTTTTCTCATTAAAATGAATAAAACAATAAATTATAAAAAATTTATTATACAAATAATATTATACAATCATACAACAATTTAGTTAAGGACCTCAAACCTGATAGTAACATGTTAAATGAAAGGTAAAGCTCCTATTTCTTTTACTTAAACTATCAACTACTCTTAAGTTGCTCATCAATATTTAATGCAACATTTTGTCAGTTCTAAAACTGACATCATGGTTGCTATGATAGCTCAGCTGTCTAAAGCGCCTGCTTAGGCCAGCTTAGGCAGGTGCAGGGGACCACAGTTGTCTGTACACATTCTGTACATCCCTATATATCCAAATTCCATGGTATTTTATTGTGTGCTAAGAAGAAATGAGTAATTCTTGCCTTAATACTCTATCACAGTGGATAAAAGTATCTGATCTTATAATATTTAGTTTAGATTTCTAGTTATTAATGGTCATAATATAATCATTTTTATAATACAAGATGATTTAAAAAAATCAACAGAAGCAATGTGACTTCCAATGACATTATTGCCATTAAAGAATAAGATATACAGACTAACAAAAGCATGTTGTCAACACATTAAATCTTCTAATTGTACCATCCTTAACATGTGTCTAAATTTCTAGTGGAGACTAAAGGCAGTCTTCCTGCAACTGATCGAATTCAGTTAAAAAGAACTTTCCACCCAGAGCAGGGGAGAATTACATGCACCGTCTTATTTAAAATTTTACCATTTGGCACTTATGACCATGGAAGAATTCCAACCTAATTGTAAGTGGGAATGATGCCAACTTGACAGATGAGCTGAATGTAACCATGCCAAGAGGCCATGCTCACATGGCAAATGTATTTACCTAGGGCAGGATTCCCAGTAATAAATCTTCAAACATGCTCAGAAAGGCTGCCAGCTCAAAGAGGTTGCCCCTTCTTTAATTTATCTGGAGCATGGATTAACCTTGAGTTTATTTTTAAAGGTGCAACATAGCTACCAATGTATTATATCTTTATATATATCTATATATATATATATAGATATAGATACATATAAATGTATATATATGCATATATGTGTGTATATATATATGTATATAGATATATATGTATATAGATATATATTCACTCTACACTTATTCTTTGTGTTATCTAAAACATTTATTTTATCACAAGCATATAAAGACCACTAATTGAAACTTTTTTTTGGACAATTCATATGGAACTATTACCTACTAATGATAAAATAATATACTAGCTGGAATTTTAAACAATAATTGTTGTAGCTTTTGTCAACATTTTTAAAACGCATTCAGTACAGGGTCTACAAGGTCTCAGTACATGGATCAGACTCATAGTGATCCTCCTGTTTCCAACCTCCCAAGTGCTGGGCTTACAGGTGCACACCACCATGGCCAGTCTCAACAGCTGTCTTAGTGCACTCTGGGGGCAGGGCCGGCACTGCAGGCCTGGGGTTAAACCCTGGCCACTGGGTTTTGCCTAAGCAGCACTTTAGTCCACTGATCTATCTGGCCACCCTTGATAGTGTTTTATTCATGCTAAACCTATAAATAAGTCTGCAAAGAATAGTCTACTTTTTATCTTTGCAAGGTAGTAGAAAGCAATGTTTCTTTGGGACAATTTACCCATATATAAAAGCTTATGAAAAAAATCCAAAAGTTAATGTTTGAGGTTTTCTACCAAGAAATTCTCAAAAAATGAACTTAAAAATATGTTAGTAGAAAATGTTTCAGAGAAAACTTAGAGAATTACTGTATTTACCAAATTGGATTATTATTTTTCCTCACTGAAGTTGAAGGGACCCCATGAAATCCTCTGCCTCAGAGTCAGGTTCACAAAGGTAGTGAAACCACTTTGCAGTCCCTCTATTTTCCAATAATTAGCAAAACGTTGAGGTACTGAAGTGCAGAGGCTGCCACACTCTCAAGCCATAATTTACAAAGGAACTATGTTCCAAGGGATAGATCATTCTCTCAGCTATTTCCAGTGTGAATCTGGGAAGACACTGAAAAAAATGCTATAAAACTAAACTGTATCATTTTCACGAAAGACAAATCTTAGTATTCTAAATGCAAGATTTTCACAACATCACTGCAATTCCTAAAAAGTCTTTATATTTTCTTTCTTTCTTTTTTCTCCCATTTATGTACTTGCAATAGGGTCTCACCATGCAGCATGGACACAGTGATCCTCCTGTTTTCATCATCCCCAGTGCTGGGATTTCAGGGATCTGCCGCTATCCCCAGTTTTGGTGGCAGGCTCTTACCCTTGGAGGCAAGACCAGCACAGCATGTGGGACTAGGGATCGAAACCTGGTCGCTGCACTTGCCAAAGCAGGTGCTTATTCTACTGAGCTATCTTGCCAGCACTTTATGGTTTCTTAAATAAAGAGAACATAGTAATCACAGATATCTTAGACAGTATTACCATGGACAGAGTACCAGTAGCTCATAAATCATGCCAATTCCAATGTCAGGACTTATGATTGTCTAGATATATGTATACTAAAAAGAAAGCAAACAAAGTTTCATTGCTGAAATCTGCTTTTCTTAAAATTTGATTTGAAAACATTTAGAAACAACTTTAATTTTAAAATGTATTTTCCCATTGCACCAATTTCACATGAACAGTTTGTTTCTGGGTACTTGGCTTTGTAGTTTTGCACCTTTAAAATAAAACAGAAAAAAATTTGTAGACATTCCTTGAATTAATAACTTGAACCTTAAGTCCGAATGGTATTTTTACAAGTATTTCAAATTATCCACCAAAAAGTAAACACTGTTGAAAATTCAAAGACATTGTGTGTGAATATATGTTTTCAAATTATATGTAGTCTCCAAAATAGTAGCTGTAAATAGAAACATTTTTGTCTTTAACAGATAAGAGATAATATGCTATTTTAATTTTTTTCTCCAGTTATGTATCACTGAATTATTTGGGCTGGTTTTCATTGGACAATATTTTATTATATTTATTTTCTAGTTGGTTGCAATGTACAATGGCCTAAATATATTTCATACTTACTAAGTACATATAATCATCTGTTTTCTTTTTCATGTAAATGTATGTATTCAATTACATGAAGAAGTTTTACTTCTACTAGGTTAGGTAAATATTGCATTTTTCTCTTAAGGTATGATTTGCTTATCTTTATACTATTTAGTATATATACTATACTACTTAATGTAGATTATATTTTCCTGGAAGCAGATTCATGCATTTATTATATATATATATATATATATATATATATATATATATATATATTTATTTATATATGTATATATAATATATATATATATTTGAAAACATTTAGAAACAACTTTAATTTTAAAATGTCTTTTCCTATTTCACTCTCTGAGAGAGAGAGAGAGAGAGGCAGAGAGAGAGAGAATATCTGTATGTTTCACTATATTTTTCTAGCTTTTGATCTCTTCTATGGATATGCCTATTTTTCATGTTGTTGTTTCTAGCAGTATTGTAAAACTTTTAATCACTTCAATATCTACTATAGGAAGATTTTCTTTACTCTTGATTGTACTGATATGTTGGAAAATTATTCATTTACTTTTTGGTGCTGGGGATTGAATTCAGAACCTTGCATTTTCCAGGCAGGTGCTTGGTCTGATAAATAATTTTACCATATTATTCATGAACTGAGTTATGAATCATCTTACCTATTTTTTCTTTCATGAAATTTTAAGATATTTAGCAATTCTTTTAATTTCCTCGTAGCATTCATTATAAACTGCAATGATTTATTGAGAAAAAGGCACATATTGATTTTATCATTTTATATTAGTACATGTCACATTTTGCATAGGGATGAAAGTTTATTTTATATGTCAAATAAAAATAATTGACTCTGTTAGTGTTTGTGTAGTAACTCATGTTTTCCTGTTGGGACGGAGAAATATTAAGACAGCTATATGTGCTTAAAAGTCAATAAATTTCTTTTTTTTCTGTATTTTAGGGAAGGATCTACAGGGTATTCAGGGTCTCACTACTAGATTGGATTTGTAGTGATCCTCCTGTTTACACCCTCCCAAGAGCTGGGATTACACGCATGCTTCACCACGCCCAGTCTTACTATCTCAGAGTGCCCCATGGCAGGAGTGGCATAGCTGGCCAAGCGATCAAACTCCGGCCCCTATGCCTGTTTGAGATGCTTTAATCCACTGATCTATTTGGCCATCACTAAATTTCTTATGTGAATAGTGCATTATAATTTAAGATAGATTTGACATAAATTGTTTTATTTTTACTTTCTGGTACCAGAAATCAAGTACTTGCCAAGTAGGTGCTTGTGCCACTGAGCTAGCTCCCTGTCACAAATTGTATGTAAATATTCGGTTCATCACATAAGATCTATAGGCAAAATTCTAGTTGAGTTAACATTTAGTTTCAATTATGTAAAAATTTTATCTTACCTTTCAATGAAGAAAATGTACCATGACAATTTTTCTTCACTCAACAAAAGCAGTTATAATCATAACTGAGAAGCAATAATGGATGAGCACTTACTGTGAAAAGAATAGAGCAATACTTTTCAAGGCCGGTTATCTCTATCACAGGCTGAATTTTCTCACTAAAGAACAAAATGTAGCCAATCCATTCTTTAAAGCATGGATAGTATTGCTGAAAGAAAAAATAACTTCTTATTCTCAAACAAGCAGATTTAAATTCATATACCCCGTAGTTTCTGTGAATTAGTGCCACATTTCTTTTGTTTCTTTCCTTTTTCTTTTTTCTTTCCTTTTTTTTTTTTTTTTTTTTCGGCAGACCCGGGTATTGAACTGAGGCCCTTGTACTTGCCAGCAAGTATTTATTCTGCTGAGCCATCTTCCCAGCCCGTGGTGCCACATTACGAAGAACACATAGATGATTTTGGTGAAAGCCAGAAAATACAACGAAACGACCCCGGGCACGCAGTTGCCTCCACCGGGCACGCCACTGCAGTTGCCCCCGGCGTGTTCTGAGGCGAGCCGGCCTCCCTTATTTTCAACTCGAAAAATGAAAATTTCGTAATTTTACTACAGAACACATAGGGAATTAGATGCACAAAACCTTGGCTAAGGGAATTACAAATGAAAGGTGAGAAAGAAAGGAAGTAGAGAAATGGCAGAGAGCTTTGAGAACATTAGGGACGTCTGGAATTATAAAGAAGGAAAAATGGAAATACACAGTGTTTTCAAGAGAATTTGAGGAAGGTGACCGGACATTGCTTGATCCAATGTTGCCCTTCAGAGGGTTGTTTCTAGGATGGATTGCCTGCTTTTATTATTATTATTATTATTATTATTTTACGTATTTGGTGCAGGGCCTATTGGGTGTTCAGGGTCTCACTAGGTATTTTGGACTCGTAGTGATTCTCCCCTTTTCAGCCTCCCAAGCGCTGGGATTACACGTGCATGCCACTATACCAATTGCCATCTCAGTGCGCCTCAGGGGCAGAGCCCGTACTGCATGCAGGGATCAAATCCCCAGGCAGGTGCTTTAGTCCCCTGAGCTATCTGGCTGACCCTGCTATTGTGTTCGTCCCTTATAGGCTCGTGTGGGAAGGGATGTGCAATTTTAGGTGAGTTTAAGAGCTACACAGGGAGGAGCTGGGGAGATAGCGTGGCAGTCTGAGCACTTGCCTGGCAACCACCCTGGTTCAGTGCACCAATACCCCCATGTATAGCTGGCCTGGAAAACTGGGGGCACCCTGCTGCACAGCCAGACCCTGTACCAAATAAATAAATAGATAAGAACTACAGGGGAAAGTCACTGCTGGTCCCAGCCAACTCCATCCTTTTGGGCTGGAGATCTCGTAGGACGATTGTCATGCTTCTAATTCCATGCATCTTTTTTCTTTTTGTTTTTTTTTTTTTTTTTCCCACAATGGCATTGCAAAGCTCTTCTGTCCAGGATTTCTGACTTTTGCTGAGGAAAATCTTAAGAACCTTCTGAATTAAACAAAGTAATGAATATATGATGTCATACGATTTAATCCTGCTAAATCCTTGTGATAATAAAAATAAAGTTTCCATAAATTTAATATAAACATGTTAAGATTGTCCTAGTGAGAACTATCACCTGCATTTAAAACAGTTAATACAAAAAGTAAATCTGTTTATATGCCTGGGTAAATAAGTGTCACTTGGCAGTTTGTGTGTACTGTAAAAATGGCTTTTTAAATATTTTATTTATAATGTTTCATTCAGTAATGAGGATTTAAAACTATGTCCAAAACCACTTAAACATTCTACATCCAAAGCACATGTCCTGCTTTCACTTCTGATAGAAAACAATGTAATTACATATTCTTTTAAACCATAATTCACCTCTATCTCTGATGGAAGTTTTAAGCTAAAAATGGTTCCTTTAAAGGGTTCTATCTTCCTTCCTTCCTCCTTTTCTCTCTCCTTTCCTCTCTCCCTCTCTTATTCCCTCCTTCTCCTTCTCCTTCTCTGTCTCCCACTTTCCCTCCTCCTCTCTCCTTCCTTCCTTAGTTTTTTTTCTCAAGACATTGTATTGACCAAGAATCCTTGAACAATTACTGATTTCTTATCACAGTAAGCAAGGGATACCTTCCTTTACAAATAAAGGGAAATTTGTCTACTTTCTCGCCTTTCCCTCTGCTTTGTAGGAGAAAAAGACAAAGGGAAACATGAGTTTTTGGGATTCAGCTGAATCAGGCTGCCACAAAAGACAAATTACAGCTTTAAAAAGCTGGGAAATAGTCATAAAAATGAATCACATTTGCTAACGGGATAATGGCTGATTGCCTAGAGATGAGCAATTCCACAGAAACTTTGTGGCCAACAGCCAGAGCGTGGGTGAAAAGCCTGAGAAAGTCTCAGCAGCAGCCTGAACTCTTGGTGAGTCAGAAGAGAATGTTCTAAGGAGAGATTTTCTGTGGCACCAGGGTGTACTGCAATGATGAGTTAAACTGAATTGTACTTACTACACTGCATGTATATGGATATTGAACATGTCTTAAGAGGATTTCACTAGTTAATCATTTAATATGTTTTAATTAAAGTCAAAAGATAACGCATGATAACCTTTCAGTAGCTGAAAATATTATGTCTTACTGAAATGCAATATCTGAAAGGCCTCATATTTACTGAGAAGCACATGCTTCAGAGAGAACGTGAAGAAGAGGAAGAGGAAGAAGAACAAGGAGGAGGAGAAGGAGAAGGGGAAGGAGAGAGAAGAGGAAGAAGAAGAGGAAGAGACAGGAGGCGGAGGGGAAGGGGAAGGAGAAAGAGAAGGAGAAGGAGAAGAAGGAGAAGGAGAAAGAGAAGAAGAGAAGGGGATCAGAACATACTGAAAGAAGAAACCGTTCAGAGACTGTCACAGTTAAGTTATTTGTGAGGGATAAAACACTGAATTTCAGTGGAAAATACAAGAATATGAAGAATTACATTACAGGTGTATGTGAACATCTTTTACGATTTAGGGAAATCAGTGAATGGGAAAAAAGTCACTATTTATAGCACAACTGTAAGAAAAAATCATAAGGGCTCTGGAGCGATTCTCCCAATGAGTGTTTCTTACTAGCAGTAGTATTTACATGATACTATTTTGTAAACTTCAGCCTATTCTGCCCTAAGTTGCAGATGTTTACCACAAACAATGCCATGATAACAAAGAAGAATAAATTATGCCAAGGGCATTCTAAAAAGAGTATCAGAAATTTATTTGTTTCTAGAAAATTATAATTTTAAATTACTATGCTGTACACATTTGAATCACCCACATAAATGAATAATGAAACAGTGACTTTTTTTTAACCTAGTGCAATGTAAAGGTCTCACACCAACATGGAGGTCGATCTCATATTTCCCATATATTTAGTCACTGGATCCTGTAAAAATTATATTTCTCTAAATTTCCACTATTTAGCTGTCCTTTTGGGATAATTACACCCTTTTGGTAAACAAATTGTTTATTTTATTGTCAATGTATTTGACATAGGGTCTCCCAACGCAGCTCAGGCTCATAGTGATCCTTCTGTTTTCAGTCTCCTCAGCCCTGGGGTTAGAGGAGTCCGCCACCAGGCCTAGCTCAGTGTGCTCAGGGGCAGGGCTGGTTCAGCATGTAGTGCCGGGGATCGAACCCCAGTCCCTGCACTTGTCTAAGTAAGTGCTTAGTTGTCTGAGCTATCTTGCTGGTCCTTGTAAAAATTTTATTTGTTTATTTATTTTTTATTTTAGGGAAGAGTCTGCAAGGTACTCAGTGTCTCTCTAGTAGATCAGAGTCACAATGATTCTCCTTTTTACAGCCTCCCAAATGCTGGGATTACAGGAGTGGGCCACCACACCTTCTCAATCACTGTCTCTGTGCACCTGGGGGCGAGGCCATCAGGACAGGTCCCGGGATCGAACTCCCATCCCCTGTTCCTGCTTGCAGGTGCTTTAACCCACTGAGCTATTTGGCCCTGCCTAAAGAAATTTATTAAATAAAATATATGCTTGTCACTTTTGAATGTACCGGCAGTCAGATACTAAGGATCTTTACATTTCCTCCTCTGCATTCCTGAAATTAAGTCCCATTTTAGGATCTCATTTTAGCCACTCTTGTAAACCTATAGGATTTGCTGAAGATAGGACATTAGTTCTGCTTTGCTTCCTCTCTCACTGGCAGTGTAGCTGGTCTGGGAAAGATTGCTTTGGTAGACTTGGAGTGTTTCATAGAGGCAGTGTTCCTTTAAAATTTGAAACTCCATACAGAAAACAACCCTCCAAAAAACTATGTGCCACTAAGAGGTGAACTCTGCTTTAGAGTAAAAGTTGAGCTGTGATTGTCTCAACCACCTGGTGGCAGTTTAAGTGCCTTGCAAGTCATGGCCACGGAGGGCTGCACTTCATAGCAGATGATCATACGTTAACCAGCAAATATTTACAATATTGCATCTTATCATCCCTTGAGAAAATTAAATTTTCATAGATCAAACAAATGGTTTTGAACTCATATGAAATGATACTCTCCACTCAAGGCCTCATAGACTTTGTAGTATATGGAATAAAAAGATATAAAGGAAAATTAGACATACTAAGAAAAGTTACAAAAGACTGGGGAGATAGCTTAGTGGCATAAGTTCCTGCCTGGCAAGTGCAAGGTCCTGAGTTCAATCCCTGATATCAAAAAAAAAAAAAAAATCTTGAAAAAGTTACAAGTGGCTCAAATAGTCTTTATCTCCATTTTCTGTTTTGCTGTACTTTTACCTTGCTTTGTTTATTTTTGTTGTGGGTGACAGGAGCAGAACAGCAGGGCCTCCCACTTCCAGGCAGGTCCTGTGCCCCTGAGCGAAATCCTCGGCCTGTGCTTCCATTTGTGTAGATAAGAAAGGCAGATGTCATTTTTCTTAAAAGAGGAAATTATATATAAATTATGCACATTGCTTTCAGAAGAGCTCAGAAAAAAAATTATATATAAAAGCTGTACCCTTGCAATGTCACTTTAACCCTAGAATAAACAATCAGTTGATGCTGCTGTTGTTGATGTTAAACATAAACTATTTCTAGGAAATCCTGTTCATGTTTCCATGAATTTGTTCTGCACATTGTAGCTGGGTGTGTCGTAAATGCCAAGGACAGGCTGAAACACTGGAAATATCAGTTAGCACAGGAGAGACAAGATTTCTGCTGTAGTGGAGTTCACATTCAAAAAGATAGAAAATAAGCAGTAACATACTTACCAAAAAAAAAAAAAAAAAAAAAAGAAATGTACATAATATGCTAGAAGATAAATGTCCAAGTAAAGAAAAAATCATGGAAAGGAGAATAGGTAGGGCTGGTAGATTCAGCTTTTAATTGAGTGGTAATATCTTGTCTTCAGAAGGCAACAGTAAAGTTTTAATGGAAATGTGTGAAACTATTTCCTTTTTCCTTATCCAAAATGAAAAGACTTAGATATCCTTTGAGATTCCAAGGTAGTCTTGCTTCCTTCCTGTTCACTTATCCTTTTAAGTGAACCAAACTTTTCAAAGAAGGAGATCTAAGATGAAAAATATTCTGAATGAATTGGGTGCACAGGCTAGTTTGACTGATAGATCAAAAGTTATTTCCATATTTAAGTTTTTGAAGAATTTCCCTTAATGGCTGTACTAATTTACATTTTCACCAACAGCATGAGAGGGTACTTTTTTCATCATATCTTAGTGTTAGGGTTTATCTTAAGGTGTTCCCCCAAAATCTCATGCTATCATGTGGCAGACTTCTAGAGTTTGTGATTAACTCATGATCCACTGGGATTATGGGTGCTCCAAGGCTGGGATTATGGGTCTGAAGAGTGCTACACCTGGCCTGAGGCAGATGGCCTGAATGCAACATAGGAGGGATAGAGAGACGTGCTCTCTGTTGCCACTGTTGCTGCTACTCCTCCCTTGGCTCTTCTGCTCTTTGCTGCTGCCATGAGATTTTACTCTCTGGCAAGGGGCACTCTGCCTTGAAGACAGCCGAGCAAGGACTGAACTCTCCAGTAACTGTGAGCTAAATAAACCCTTCCTTCCTTCATTTTCTGTGTCGGGTATTAGTCCCAGCAATGAGAGAACAGTAACTAAGACCTTTAGTGACCACTGATTATCTTTGTCATTTTATGAATGGGCATTTTTACTAGGCTGATATTTATATTTCACTATGGTTTTAATTTTCATATTGGACGATTAGTGATGTTGAGATTTCTTTTATACTTTTGACCATTTTTACAACTTCTTTTGAGAAATGATCACGTCTCCATTTTTACTCAAGTTAGTTTTTGGATATTGACATGCGTCCTTTAATATTTTGATTATTAAATCCTTATTTTTGCTAATATTTACTTCCTATTTGTTGTCTCTTCACTCTGTTCATTAATTGTCCTTTGAAAAGTGGAAGGTTCTACGTAAGTTATACAATATCACTTTTCTTTGGCTCATTTCCAAAATGTCATTGCCAAAACCCATGCCTTGACCTTTACCAACAGAGTTTTAATCTAATAATTTCATAATTTATGCTTTTACATTTAAAGTTTTAATCTAATTTTAGGTGCTTTTATATAGGGTGGGACGTTGTGCTTATTTATATTCTTCCAGATGTTTGCATTCAATTTCTACAACACAATTCAAATGTTAAGACATATTTTACCCTACTGTATGTTCTTGGCTCCATTGCCAAAAATCAGATGACTGTGAATATATTAATTTATGTCTGGGTTCTTCATTCTGTTCTCCTTAGCTGTGTCAGCTGAGATAGTGGGACAATGTTATTTTAGTTAGAAGTGTATTTTAACTGTTGATTTCCATTCAGGATTGTTATTTTTTTATGCAAGATCTTTTTTGACTATTTGGAACGGGGGTCTTTAGTGTGTCCATATGAATTTTGAAGTTGTTCCATTTTGGGAAGCATACATGATATTTTGTGAGCAATTATGTCAAATCCATGTATAACTTTGGGCATATGAACATTTTTAAAAAGTGATCTTCCATTATCACAGAGTGGTTATTTATTTATTTATTTATTTGTTTGTTTGTTTGTTTTTTGTGGTACCAGGGATTTAACTCAGGACCCTGTGCTTGCCAGGCAAGCACTTATTCTGCTGAGCTATGTCCTCGGCCCCATCACAGGATATTTTTGTATTTAGTCATTTGTATCTTTTTCAGTTTCTTTCATCAAGATTTTCATCTTCATTATGAGGCTATATTTGTTTAAATTTATTTGTGTTGCTTTATATTCATACCTTTTGTGAAACTTTCTTGATTGTTTCCTCTTAGTGTATAGAAATGTTAGTACTAATTTTTATATGTTGACTCTGTGTCTTGTGAAGTTACTGAATTTTTTAAATTCATATATATATGTACATATATATGACACAATATTATGATGTGTCATAAATCCTTTTTCCTTTTTTGTCATTCAGATTCCATATTCAACTTATATAAATTCACATATGCTCCCTACCAGATTAGTAATACTATTGCTGCTCTCTATCACATTTTCAATTTATGTATGATATTATTTTGGTACTGGGAGTTGAACTCAGGATCTAGCACTTGCCAGGCAAGTGCTGTACTACTGAGTTCTTTTTATTATTATTATTTTTTTTATTGAAGAACAAATAGCAATGAGACAGTATCAAGACAAATTAACAGGACAAATTTGACAAATCAATACATTGCAAAATGTTTTTGTAATGTTTCAGTGTAGTATAAGGTGCATACATGATATTATACTTACAGGCATTATTATAGCAGATGTCTCTAATCAGTGAATGAAGAGAGTACACCTATATACCTATCTTATTTCTCTACAACTGAGTTATATCACAGATTCGACAATTAAGACCCTCGACCTTGTTATCTCCCCAGTGTCTGTCCATAGTACTAGAAGCCAACATAATGTCTTGTCCAACCACTATTAGTGCAAATCTTGCTTCTCATAGAAGTATGCAGAAGCACGGCATATTTGTCCTAACTGTACTGTTTATTTACACACATCATGATTCTTCCTTTGTATCTCCTTTTATTTTTTGTCTAGACCTGTCAGAGATGGACACTCCATTGTCATTAAACCAGTATAGGTGCCTGAACTCAGCAACACAGTTGCTGAGTTCTATCCCTGGCCCCATTTATTATATTCTAAGTTCCATATTTGTGCATCATTATTGTTACTATAATTATGATTTCATATTCCGTCTAAAATTTCTTGTCTGATTGCTTGTTATTTTCTTCAATTTTTTAATCCCCTCTTATGTTTTTTTCATGAAGCTTGCTGACCCCTGCTCTCTTTGGTAAAGACAGTTGTTTGGAATTCTTGTCAGGTAGTTCACACAACTTCAATTTTTGCAATCAGTACTGGCACCTTATTTTTTGTCTTGGGTCATATCCTGTTTTCTATTCCTCTTGATCCTGTTGTCACTTATCAAATGTACATTTTTGAACCTGTGAGAAATAGATACATATTGCAGTCTTATCAAAGTGATTTTTCTTTTCTGGTAAGACCTATGGTAGGTGCATCACTCGGGCATTATGGCAGATGGTACACATGTGCTGTAGAAACTTGAGCCTTGCTCCAGCAGGTACAGTGCTTGGCAGACAAGAAGCCCAGAATTGCCCAGGCCAGGCTGGCCTGCTGTGAAGGGCTGCAGTGACTGAGAAGCTGCTGTTGGCATCAGAGAGAGATGTGAGTGGACTAAAGACCAAATTCACCAGTACCCTGAACTGTGAAGTTGGTCTAGAATGGAAGGAGGTTAATCTCTCAGGAACCAACCTGGAATACGAGGCTGTGCGGGTCTTACTTTCACCTCGGTGGGCCTGCTGCCGGAGCTCAGGGCGAAGTGCAGGGCTGACTTCAACACTTTCTACCAAGTGGAAGATACTCCTTCCTCCTTCTGTGCTGGCACTCAGCGGGTATGGAGAGAGCAAACGAAACATTTATCTGTCTTATTTTTTATCATTTCAGTAGATTTGTTCTTTGGCTACCATCAAATACCACGATACCTTATTTGGTTTGCTTTGCCCTTGTGAAGATATTTTTATGCTTGGATTACTGCTTCAACTGATGCAGTAATTATTAAGTTTATAAATAAGAAGCTGAGGCATTGCTATCTTTTAATCCTGTTCTATTCCTGAAGCTTTATATAACACTCCTCTATTTTCTCCAAGATTTTTCTCCATAAGTTTCTTTTCTAATAAATTAATGAATATTACAATAGATTAGTAACCAAAAGAACAACTTAATTGTTACTTATCCTTTGAAAACTATTTCTGTAAACATAACATTTTACATAAGAACTAAATATTTTTTAAAGCCAGGCTTCCCTATTGTTTTTCAACCAAGTACATGAAACATTCGGAGAGGCGATACTAGGCATACTTACTTGATTTTGACCAACTGTAAACTCTTCACTGAAACCATGCAAACTGCTTTGTATATCAGCTACAATGTGAAATTTTACATAACACAGTTACAGCACTTAGCATATTATTGGCTCAGACCTTTTTCTTCTTGAAGCCTCCAAAATTGAGTGGAAAATATCTCCAAATGTTGTTCAGGATTAATAGCCATCTAAACTATTGCTTTCTAGCTTTGAAACAATGTATCCTAATTTATCTTTTGAAAATTGTACATGGAAAATTTGATGCTTCATATAAAAGAATGACATCCATTGAGTTTATAAATAAGCAGCTGAGACACTATAATCTTCTAATCCTCTTCTATTCCCAAAGCTTACTCACTTTATATCCCTTTCATATTTTTACTTGTATTGAATACATAGCCCAAGAATTTCACTTTAATAATATACTTTTTTATCTTTTATCTGTGTGTTTGAACTATAGTGCTTACTGGATCAAACACTGTCTTTTATCAATAGTATGAAAAAGATTGCCCATGCATTATTCTCAATTTTAAAAATAAAACACTATACTCTGAAGATTGGTGCCAACAAGAAGAGCAGAAATTTTATATTACTCCACAAGTGAGCCATAGCTCTTGGGGTATATATTGCAAATAAGTTTGAATCACATTGTAGCAAAATCTCTCCCTTTGCTTTCAGAAAGGTACAGTAGAATATTATATGTATGTAAAATTTTCCATGAAAAAATCTTGTATTTTTTCACATGTCTAAAATTTCAGTAATTACATGAAAGCGAAATACATCCCAAATGACTTTTTAAAAGTACTTTTCCCTTCTAACCTTACTTCTGTTTCTTTCTTTATGGGCCAGCCAGATAGCTTAGCAGACTAAAGTGCCTGCTTAGTCAGGTGCAGGAAGTGGGGTTCCATCCTCAGCCTGCCTGCTGGCCCCGCCCCTGGGGCTGACAGAGCCAGCCACTGAGACTGGGCATGGTGGCAAGCATCTATAATCCCAGCACTTGGGATCAGACTCATAGTGATCCTCCTGTTTTCAGCTTCCCAAGTGCTGGGTATCACTAATGCAGACCCTATACTGCATACATTAAAAACCAAAAGAAATCTTGCTTCTATTTTTTTATTTATGGCAAAGAGAAAATCAGAGATTAAGAAAACATGACAGGCACTCTCCATTTCCAGTGAGTACACAGCAGCTGATTTCAATGAGGCAAGCCTTCCATTAGAAACATGAGACATACTGCGAACGCAGAGATGAACATTCGTGAATATCAAATATGTCCTAAAATGTATCAAGTTACTAATGGAAAAATATGACTTCTCTTGCTTTTATTTTAAAAATCCCTCAGCAAGTGCACAAGAGACAGGTTTTGGATGATGAAGAACAAGTAATGATGGTTTTCATTCTCAGTACTTCCAAAGAAAAGGGAGTTGTAAAACACTGTGTCGCAATTAATGTTCCCTAGAAAACTACTTAGTTTGTAGGCTAGGAATACCCTGCCTCATCTTACTGGGAAGAATGCACTGCCTCACAGTAATGATTCTACCCACACGCCCGGTCCTGCACTTCATTGCAGATTCTTACCTTGTGTGAGCTGTTTTCTCAGTATGACATAAAAACACTTATTTCTTTCACCATGCTTGTCACCTGCTAAGGTGTTTCTTTTTTTCCTTGGGTGCTTTTCATTTTGCATCATCTTTACCTCTGTCAAAATAACAAATTACCTCCTACCACACTTAACTTGATAAGCAGTGTCACTTCTATCACTGAAACTTAACGATTAGCTGATTGACCCTGAATAAAGCCTACATGGTGCATTTGTATTTTGTCTCATGTTGTGATTGTCTGCAAGCCACAGATTTTCCTACCTGTTTTTCTTAGGAATTCTAATTAATCAATTAGTAGATGTCCTGTGTTGTTAATTTGTTTCTTGCTCCATGCTTTATGATGTTGAGGATCACATGTTTGAGAAAGTGGTTAGATGTGAATAAAGATATTATATAATTTGCCTTCCTTCCCAAGTTTATTACAAGATCAAAACAGGCTGGTTAGAAGGGATCCTTCATGCTGTAATAACAATACTTTTTTTCATTAACTGAACAGTGGAGAACATATAACTAATTGAGTTCACTCTTATCATATCTATGTCCTTCCTCTTTAACTCCCATGTGTCTAAGCAAGATATAGTAAGTACTGTTTTCTTCAGGATTGATAATTGTCATAAGTACATTGATTGTTAAACATACTCTTTTATACTTTAAGTAACACATAAATGAAAGTTCCGTTAATATATTTTTCTTGCAAGTCAGTTTACTATTTATCCTGTATATGTTTCAGTTACTTTGATATGTACTATACTTCTCATTTACTTGTGGAAAAATATTAACTTTATACTATGTTTTATAGTCCTCTAGATTCTAGAATACGGCAATGAATACTGCAAGATAGCAATCTTCTGTGCATTCCAGGAATTAGAAACCTAATAAATAAAGTAATAAAGATAAAGTAAAACATGAAAATATTAGGTTATAAAAAGAAAACAAAAATTATATATCAATGGAGCTCAAGGAGTGACAGAAGTAAAATTTCCTGTTTTAATACGAAAGCCAAGATGTCCTCACTCAGGGTTAGCCAAAATGTTCAGAGGATTAAAGCACCTACAAGAAGGTGCAGTGGCTAAGAGTTTGATTTCCAGGCCTGCTATGCAGGTCCTATCCCCAGGGTACAATTGAGACTGGGTGTGGTGACACATGCCTGTAATCCTGGCTCTTGGGAGGCTCTAAACAGGCAGATCACTATGAGTCCAATCTAGCAGTGAGACCCTGAATACACTGTAGACTCTTCCCTAAAATACAGAAAAAAAAAAAAAAGATGTCTTTGCTCAAGGTGATCTTAGAGCTCTGAAAACATTAAGGGTGGTAACTATACATATTTAAGGGTAAATTATAGCGCTGAAGAGACATAGCAAATGCAAAGATCCTGAACCTTTATATTTATTATTATTATTATTTTGGTTTTTTATTTTCTTTTAGATTTTCTTTTCTTTTTTGTCAAAAACCGGGGATTGAACTCAGGCTCTTGTGCTTGCCAGCAAAGCACTTATTCCACTGAGCCATCTCCCTAGCTCCCTGAACTTTTATAGTAACTAAAATGTTAGACAAAATAACAATGGCACAGTGGAATAAGGAAAAAGTAGTGGGACACAGTGCAGGGGTGTTAGGAGGAAGGATTCCCTTTGCTGCATCATTGGGACTCTGTTTTTGTCTCTCTGCTGAATACTGTGCATGTCCTGAAGCTACTTGGTCACTGTTTCTCTTGAATCTTTTAAAAGCAAGAAACCAGCAAGAGCTTGCAAAACCACCTGTTGCTTACGTGCCTGCTTAAGCAAAGCAGTGAGGCTCAGGACTCTGTGGTTCAATCCCCACATCCTCATGCCTTATCTTTGGGGACAGCCAAATAGCTCAGTGGGTTAAAGCATCTGCAAGCAGGTGCTCAGGCCAAGGCTTCGACCCCAGACTGGCCATGCTGGCCCCGCAGGTCCCATCCCGAGGCTTGCTGAAACAGTGATTGAGACTTGGCATGGTCTCAAAAAAAAAAAAAAAAAAGCAAACCTGCGAGACAGTGAGGAAGCTGGTGCCAGTCCAGGACAGAGGTTGAGGTTGTCACCCAAAGTGTCTATCCTGTCAATGAGAGAGGCCAGCTCACTGTGTTTTCAAGACAGAGATGACAGTGAGTCTGCTCCACATAATAATGGTGAGAGAAAAGAAGAGACAGACCTGAAGTATCCCCCACGTGTTAGGCCTGCTAACATCACAGGGTGGAGGGGTGGAGTGTCTTCGTGTGGAAGTAGAGAAGACAAGACGCTGACGTGAATGTGACCATGGGTGTGTGTATGTGTGTGGTAGGAGAGGAGAAGAGCTTATGTCAATGTTATCTTTAGATGATAACTAGGTACAAAAGCCATAACTGAGAATACCGCCTTCCTTCAGCCCACCAATATCTAATTGAAAGGTTCTTTTGTTGCTGTGTATATAATCTCTCTAGAATCTGTGTCTTGCACTTATTCTCACTAGTTCACCTAATTTTTCAGTTTTCCTTTCCTGAACTGATTGGTCCAACAGCCTCAGATTGTCTCTCCATTATCGATCTGTTTGGTGCCTCTGAAGCACTGAAGTCCGATTAAATACTCTTGAAACTGGACAGCAACTGTGTGTGCATTCTAAACATTTAAGGACCTCACTTTCCATTCTCCCATTCATCTCCTACATAAGTTCTTGAGCCAAAATTAGATGCAGAACTTCTGCTTCTTAAATGTGTTTGACAAGTTTTCCCAGTACAAATTTTAATTCTCTTAATTGAGATGCTCTATGTCACAGAAATGATTCCTGTCACAAGGAGTATTAAAAGGACTTTATCTTTGTCCTTTACCACATATTAATTTGACCGAGTGTTTTTCCCTTTGATACACAGCTTTAGTTTCCTCTCTGTAAGACATCCTCAAGTACTGTAATTATTAGGGACTTACAGGGGATCCGTGTCTCATTTATACATGTTTATTTTATTTTCTGTTACATGTTCTCAGTTGTATCTGTCAAAATGTTAACCTTCCTAGATTCTACCAGGAAGACCAGTGTCGGCAAGAAAATGTAATCCTTCCATGTGGAACAAAACTTTTGGGCATGAAAGTTTAAAACTTCATTATATTGCAACTGTTCATGGTCCACTGAAAGCAGATTAGTACGCCGGATGCCAGTTAAACCCTATAACAGTGTTAAACCCTAAAACAGTTAATGTATTTATCTTTTAACTTCACTCTCTAGGGTGAATGGGTGGAATGAAATGCTCTCCACACAGGAAAAGGAGTAGCAGTACTATTAATGGAAATGGCATTTTGATTCCATACACTTATGTGCCTTATCAAATAAAAATAATTGCCTGTATGTACAACTTCAAAGAAATTTTATACACAATATTATATTATTTTTCAAAATAGTACTTTATTCCATTTAATGGGTAACTCTTAAATTTATCTGCATTCCATATTTGGATATTTACCAAGAACTACCTTTCCTAACAAGAATTATTTTAAATGTTCATTATTATGCCCAAGGATGCAGGCTAAAAGAATTAAAAAAAAAAATCTTACATGCTTGTTTCTGGTGTTCTGAGCAATTAACTTGAAGATAAATTTTTCTTTATTGCAAAAGCCAATAAAGTTGAAAAGACAAGGCAAATGACATACTTACATCCTTTGAAAGTAGTAGAAATTGAAAGAGATTGTGAAAATTAAGAAAAATACTATTGACCAAGCATATCATCTTGGAAGAGGATCTCAAGTTGCAAATCCTAATTCAAGAAGCATGCAGTTTTAAGAATCATTAGGAGGGTTGGGGAGAATAAATGTTTGCCTGGCAAGTGCAGAGTCCTAAGTTGAATCCCCAATACCGCAAAAAAAAAAAAAAAAAAAAAAAAAATCGTTAGAATCATATTTTTCATGAATAACTCCAAATACATGTTTAGAAACAAAACCAGTAAAAATACTTGTGTGCTTGTTGAATAAATGATGCCTTCACCCACTGATGGTGAGCGCAAGTGGCGTAAGGGTGGTTATGCTGCTTCTTGGGGCTGCCAACGGCAGCGAGATCTAGGCATAATTAGAATTTCCTCAGGATGGTCGCTCTACAAATTTTCTGTCCAGTAGAGATAAATTTTTGTTGGGAAAGTTAGACCAAGTTCTTAAAAGTGAGAGGAAAAATAATAGCCATTTGGGACCAATGATCGAAGTTTCAAATCCTTAAGCATTATTAAGAATTTCAGATAACAACTTGGAATTTAAGAGAAATGGCCTGAGATGCAGTTCCTTTGTACACAGGAAGGGGGAGTCTATGGCCTCATCTATCATGATCTGAAAGGGATCCTGGGATTGTTCTTCCTCAATCCTGCTTGCCAACTACATAACAATTCCTTAGATATCTTACAGCATCGAAAACAAAAGTTACATTGGTAGTAAAATTATAATCAACTCATTTTAAATCCCTCTTGACTTGAGAGTTGCTGGAATCTAACTCACCTTTTCAGTACATGTACTTTATTTTTAGATCAAACTGTTCTTTGCATATAAAATAATTTATAATTATCTTTACTGTATTAAAATGTTCAATAAACATTCAATATTTAAATACACATATTATGTGCAATACAAGCCTGCTACTCTTCCAATGTATCATTAATTACTTCTCTGAAAAATTATAAGTTGATTAAAAGTCAAAGTTCAATATGAATTTTTTTGTATAGATTTATTTATGGAAATTCTATGGTAACATTTCTGAATTCCATATAACCTGTGTTTTCAATATTCTCTGTATATTTGGCTATATATCTAGTATGATCAAACAGAAACTTTCATAAGTTGAAAATTTTAAAATGCAAGTATTGGTACTTCCTAAAATTCAATATGATTTCAAAAGAAATGGATCAATAACAATCTACTGCTTCTGTGCCTTTGTTCATCCCCTTTGTTCTGCCCATAAAACCTCTCACATTAGCTGTATCTCCCAGGGGCATACATTATTCAATATCCAGTCCATTCGCAAATCCTCTTTTGAAATCTTCAGAAATATTTACTGCTTGTGTAGCTTATTTCTTTGGGAGTAGCTAGCAGGATAGCTCTATAAAATCTAGGTAGAGCTGGCCACTGACAGTAGATCTAAAACATGGAGGAAAAAGCAGAGAGTACTCAGATGGCTGAAACCTTCATTTGCCACAGAGTCAGTAGGGCATATGTGCATTGGGAGTACAGGACAATCCATGTAATTAATAACAGAAGAAAGCATTTATGGTTCATGCTGCAGAGTGGTGGGCAATGGCCAACTAGATTGTACCTGGGCTTTATTGGATGCTATTACCAAGTGCAGTATCATTCGGAGTCTATCTGGAGATGAGGCAAAATGCCAAGCAGACTGTAATAATCTGATTCTTCTATGGGCCCTGGAATATGTGCCAAGTTATGTGGATGGCAGAAAGGTGCTTACAAGAAAGGTTGGGCTATTCATGTCAACCTGAGTCTCTGCATAAGAAGAAATGTAAGAGGAAATAAGTTCTCTGCTAATTTTGATAGCTCCATATTTGCACATATTCAGCCAAAGTATATAATGCAAGTAAATTATGCACATTTATCACTCTGGTTTTTATCATGAGTTAACTATAGTTACAGATCTGCTACATAACAATCATACCTAAAATTTAACAAAGACTTGTCAATATGGGTTACACTATATACACTTCTTTCTCAGACAGTTTTAAAATGATCAAGAGTAAGGTTGGTAGGGTCAGTGATAGCTCAGTGGACTAAGTGCTTGCTCAGGCAAGCACAGGGGGCAGGATATGATCCTTTGCACTGAATTCTGTGCTACCTCCCATCCTTGGGCATGCTGAGTTGGTAGAGTCCAGGTGTGGTGGCACTCACCTGTAACGCCAGCACTAAGGAGGCTGAAATCAGGAGAATTACGAGTCTGGACTGCATGGTGAGACCATGCACAAAAATAAAAAAAAAAAAATCTAAAAAAAAAGAGTAAGGTTGGTTATGATTTTTAAATAATAGCATACATTTATATTCAACAGAATGCAAGTAATGCCAATGTGTTTAATAAACAAGTATCTATACTTGCATTGGCAAATGATTAGATTCAATCATTTTTTTCCCTTAATAGTATATTCTTTCTTCGTACAACATGAGTTAATGATGAGGTTACCTTTAGATTTGGAGAGTTGCCTCTGATATCCAAGTGATCTCTATGAAATAGTGGCAAAGATAAATCTCAGAACACATAGAAATATCAAAAGTTTATAAATGATACTTCAAACCTAGGAAGTTTAAATATGGATCATTGCAATCATTTGGTTTAATTTGAAGAAAAGTACAGCTTTTCTCTATAATACTGATTTTTAAATTTATGGTTTTATTTTTAAAAGATAATAAAATAATAATTAAAACCAATACAGAATTTCACTAAACAAAATAATGGGAATACAACAGTTTGTTATATATTACATAATGTTGTCTTCAAATTAGTTATTTAGATTACCAGATAGAAGCGTGCATAATTGATCAAAGTGGTTAAGAAATTAAAAAGGAAAAAAGTTAAAGCATTAACTACTTCTTTCAGTAGACCAGCAGAAATAAGCAGTACATTTTTTTCATATTATGTGGTACTGATGACCAAAGTATTTAAGCTTGTGGGGGACACATCATAATTATTCTATAAATACATCTCAGTGCCTTTTGTTTTAATAAACAGATTAAGCACAGCACTAGTAATGTAGACAACATTTTAAATGGTAATCAAATTTGTCCCCAATAGAGGGAGGCATAAGTTCAGGGAACTAGACTAAAAAGTGAGGAAGACTCAGGAATGCATACTGCAGGATGGCAAGAAGTGCATGAAGAAACTTTGAAGATTAAAAGAGCCTAAGAGGGAGGGGCTGGGGAGATAGCTCAGTAGAGTAAGTGCTTCCCTGGCAAGTGCAAGGGCCTGGGTTCAATCCCCAGTTCTGGAAAAAAAAAAAAAAAAAAGCCTACCAGGTAAGAGGGATGTTGAAAATGATGACTGCCAGGTGTGATGGTGCATGGTGTAATCCCAGCACTTGGAAGGCTAATCCAAGAGGATCATTGTTAGTTTGAGACTAGTTTGGGATAAACAGTGAGCTCAAGGCCAACTTGAACTGCAAAACAAGACCCTGTCTCAAAAAGAAAGAAAAAAAAAAAAAAAGAAGAAGAAGAAAATGAAAGAAAAAAAAAATGACATCCAGGAGCCAAGAGCAATGAATACTGCTGAGAGTCTAGTGAAAATGATAGCTAGCCAAGGGCTGGCCAGACAGCACAGCAGGCTAAAGCACTTGCTACAGCCAAATGTAGGGACCAGGGTGTCCGTGCTGGCCCTGACCCTGAGAGGTGGACTAAGACTGAGCATGGTGGCACATGCCTGCTATCCCAGTGCTTGGGAGGCTGATATAGGAGGATCACCAAGTCAGATCTATGTAGTGAAATGTGTAAACTCTGTATTAAATACATAGAAAGAAAAAAG
This sequence comes from Ctenomys sociabilis, assembly GCA_004027165.1. Classification (NCBI taxonomy): domain Eukaryota; kingdom Metazoa; phylum Chordata; class Mammalia; order Rodentia; family Ctenomyidae; genus Ctenomys; species Ctenomys sociabilis. The sequence goes on from PVKA01008351.1 coordinate 60,908, forward strand.
AAACAAAAAGATAACCAACATAAACATTAGTGACCACAATGGGATAAGCATATTTTTTAATGCAGAAATCACACAAGGAAAGGTATGAAATGTAATGAACATTGAACAGGATTGACCATTAAAAAGATTGATTTTTAAGAAAGGTAGTTTGGCTTACCTTTAAGCAATGTAGTTTAAGGACTGTTTTTAAAGGATAGGAAACAGAAACATGAACACCCAAGCGGTCCTATGAATAGCACGATTGTGCAAAGGCCCATAACAAAGTGCAGAGGGCATGGTGCTACAGTTGTAAAGCTGGCATACAAAGCTATTAGATTTGCTCTGCTCTTTTATTTGTGGCCATTGTGTCCCGTTGTGGAATAGCTAAGTTATGATAGACAGAATGGAAAATGCAATAGTAAAATAAAACCGTGAGCCATCATATCATCCCTACCCTCCCAGCAGATATAACATACTAGGGGAGAGAGATAAGTGAAAATGTTATTATTTCATGGGAGAGATTAAAGTGCAAGCCAGGTGGATGGAAGGATGTGGTTGCAATCCATAAAAACTTTCTGACTGGCCACAAAGAAAGAGGGATTTGGGGTATGGTTTAAGGAAAGAACACAACTGATAATAGCTTCTTTTGAATGGTCTAAAGAAGTTGACCACTATGAAACTGAAGGCCACTAAGAAACAAGAAACTCTGCAGACCATATAAATGTTCAATTCCTTGAATATAATTAAATATAAATATTATTACTAATCCCAGGTTAAAGATAAAGGAAAGGGGACCTTAGTGAAAGTAACTCTTAAAGGATATAGTTTTGAACAGTCGTATCATGATCATCATAAAAGTATAAAAGTAAAACAAGTTGAATATTTAAGTTTAATTACTAAGGGGCAAACTTGTATATAGCTGATTCAAAGAGAAGCCAAAGTTTTAAATACATATCAATATAAGTGGTTAAAAATGCCTAAGTAAAAGTATGAATAGGTGTTATGGTGCCTTAGGTTTTTTATTTTCTTCTAGATAAACTGTCATTTTCATGTCAGATTTAATTGTGCACCTATGCCTCGGCTAATATCCATCTCTCTCTCTGTCTCTGTCTCTCTCTGTCTCTCTCTGATAGTGTCTTCCTAAATCCCTAAACTGCTCAGTCTGGGTTAACACTCGCAATCCTCCTGTCATACATGCACTGAGATGATTGCCCTAGGCCACCACATCTGGCTTTTATGTCCTAAACTATAAACATTATAGAACTCCTTTAAACCACATAGCAACATACCATCAAATAACTGGTATATTGAGCTACATAATTCCTTCTTTCCAGAAGATTCCTCACTAAGATTTCACTCTGTTGGGATTTCTGACACATTTTTTTCAACTTTAAGTGAATTGCTTATCATTAGAAATAAATTGAATCTGTCTTCTAAAAATCCAGTCCCCACAAAGGTGTACTCTGAGTTGAACAGTTCCTATTGTCTCACACATTGGAGAGTAGTAGGCTTGGTTTCTACCTTTAAATTAATATAGGTGGAAAGCAGTTAATTGATTTTAGAACACAATCTTCTAACCATGGCACATTAAGCACTGGCATAACAAATATGCCTGACTGAGGATCAATGTTGCTACCTTTTTTTCATTAGTAAATTACTCAGGTTACACTAATTGGCCTAATTTTCATGTGTTTAACTATAGGAGCATTTGAAGAGAGTTTTGTCTTATATACTATTAAGCAAATGAAAATATACAACTTCAGAATATTTGATGTGGCAAAAGAAAAATGAGTTATTATATTTGCATCTGTACATTTCCTGATGTTTAAAAATAACTGAACAAAAGCACCAATATGTTGAGAACAGGAGTTGCTTACTATAATGTCTAGAGTAGACCAGACATTGGGCATCACAAAATGCACAACAGCAAAGGGACGAAGGAAATCTGGGGTCACAGTACGCACTGAATTGAATTTTTTTTTTTTTTTTGCGGAACCGGGGACCAAACTCAGGCCCTTGCGCTTACCAGGGAAGTGCTTATTCCACTGAGCCATCTCCCCAGCCCCGTAATTTTTTTAATTTTTACTTTCTAGATAAAATGGTACCAAACTGCCATGGTTTCTTCATGCTATTGTTTCAATATGTCTTCTAAGGCACAGTTGTTGGAAACTTAATCCCCAGTGGAACAATTTGGGGAGGTTAGACCTTGGCATATTGACCAGGTTGCTAGCCTTCTGTGAGTGGATTAAATCAAGTGTGTTTTAGTCATTGTGGAATTAGTTCAGTTGAAACAGTGGGATTGGCTCTCCCTGTTCTCTCCTAGTAGCCATACTCATTCACCCCAGTCCTGAGCTCTCGAAAGACAGGGGTGCCTCCACGTTGGCCTTCTCAGATTCTAAAGCAAAGATCAACCTATGCTTTGCACATGAGGAATTGCACAAAATGACTAGGAAAACAGGTACCATTTTCTATTTCAGATGAGCCTGAAATGTACCTCACTCTCCGTGTACCCAGTGAAATCGTAAGCACACAGATGGAAAGAACAGCGCTCTTGATAAAAGTAGTCTATGTATTGTTTAATGTCAAGTAATTCTTTCAAAAGACTAAAATTACTCGTTTCAAAAAATATATACAGGTGCCAGGCGTGGTGGCGCATGCCTGTAATCCCAGCACTCGGGAGGCTGAGGCAGGAGGATTGTTGTGAGTTTGAGACCAGCCTGAACTGCATAGTGAGACTCTGTCTCAAAAAGACAAAAAAACAAAAAACAAAAAACAAAAAATATATACAATAGTCTCTAAAATGAAATGTCTGTGTCAGTTCCAGAGTGAAGGACATCTTTACATTGTCTCTCAAGGAGCAAATTGCCACAGAATTCTCAGGCCAAAGTGAGGGGCCAATTTCTTCTTAGTCTTATAAGCTAAAGACTGTATAGATCTTATTTGGAAGAATAAATGCAAGATTTAAGATAATCTATTGCAAGGACTTTTGTCTAGCTCTAAAGTATGTTCATTTCCCCCATGCTTTGCTTGCTTGTAAATAATTCCTTTCTTATTTTCCATAGAAATTATCTTCAAGCACTTATTGACATGACACATTGAATATAGACCATACATGAGAAATCATCCATATTATACCATATCATTTTGTTTCAACCTGCTTTTCTTTTTAATCTGTTTGTGAATGATAAGCTCCTTGTTGACTGAAGACTATTTCATCTACAATTTTATATTAATTGAACAAAGGTTCACTCTTAATGTTTTGATATGCACTTACAAAAGGAATCAGAATTATGGGAAAATATCTCACAAATTGACTCTTTTACTGTTTTCTTTAGATAGTTACCACAATGCATTTCTTTATGAAGTCTGCAATTTCAAAGTGTTGTTTTGAAAACCAAGCACAGCAGTTAGAATTGCTCTTTCAAGCTACTTTTTGTCAATTTGCTCTACTCTTTGAAGATTTTTTCTTTGTTTTTTTTGCCTCTGACTTTCTTTGGATTCCTCTAATTAATAGATTGGCTTTAATTTTACAAAGGAAGCTTGTTTAATATACTTGACATTTATCGAGTTTTTTCATGTTGGGTAGTGCTTACACTCTGTACGAACAATCTGATTTAATTATGATTGTGATTCTATGATGTACTGTTAATTCATAAGCTGAGGAGAGAAACACTGAAGCCTTTCATGCTGCCAAAGTGAGCATAGCACTGAAACTTTAAAACTTGAATACAAATTCATCTAAAGTCACACAATCAAGAATTTTTATAATTGTGGCTCCAGGCAGACTTTGACAACGGAAGCATGTATCTTTTTATGAATTATATATGATGATATATGATAAATATACACTTCACACTGAGATTTTTATCATATCCAATTTTAATTTCTCTTCCATAGATGGCATCAATAGTTATAAAATCAATTAATTATGAATAACCAACATTTTGAATACACTCAGTTAACATTTGTATATAAGTGAAATCAATGATATGTATTCAGCAATACAATATCTACACTTTATCTTAAATAGTTTTGAGGGTATGGCAGAAGTTGGTTCATCCCTATTTTCTTATAGAAAATGCTATTTAGTTGTTCAAATTTTTGTACCTATTTCTCCTCAGTTAAATCCCATAACCATGTAGATGTCCACATGAGCTATGATTTCTCTGTTTTTATGAAAAATAAATGTGATATTTTCTTTAGTAATACAAATTAAGGGAGTCTTCAATGCTAACAGTATGAACAGTACAGACTTTTGTAGTGTTTGTGTGCTTCAGGTAGAGATGTGAAGAGAGTTGGGAATCAGTGCCGCTTGATTTCAGTGAAATAAACTATGAAGACATACCAAGTCTGCACTGATGACTTTGGGCACACCAACCTTAATTTCTTTGCTTTCTTTCTACACCTAGGGAATCATAGTTATCATTTTCTCATTAACACATCCTTAAGGAGGGCTGAAGAGATAGCTCAGTGGCATAAATATCTGACAGGCAAGCACAAATTGAATGTAATTTACAGTACAAAAAAATATATATCTTGAAGGAAAAGATGGAAAGGAAAGGCAAAGGATTTTCAAAGAAGGAATAAAAGGAAAGAAAAGGTAGAATAAGAAAAAGGCGAAAGGAAGAGCCATCCAGATAGCTCAGCAGATTAAAGCACCTGCAAGCAGGTGCAGGAGCTAGGGATTCCATCCCTGGATCTGCTGGGCTGATCCCACCCTGGGGGTGCACTGAGATGGCAATTGAGACTAGGCACGGTGGTGCACACCTGTAATCCCAGCTCTTGGGAGGCTCAAAACAGGTAGATCACTATGAGTTCAATTTATCAGTGAGACTTTGAACACCCTTTAGGCCCTTCCCTAAAATACAAAATAAATAAATAAAAAAAAATAAGGTGGATGAGGAAAAGGAAAAAATATATTTAAAAAAGGGAAACAGCAACAGCATCATTTTGAGTGAGATAGGAAGCATAAATAGTAAATTTCAATAATTATAGAAATACAATAAAACGATATTTTATGTAATAATAGTTTTTTTTTATTAGTGCAATATGACATCTTCAACTAAACAGATACATTGCATTGAGTTTCTCCTTGCCTTCTATTTTCACTTGTCCCAAGTACAAAATAAACAGCCAGGTAAGAAAGCTAACAGGTATATGTGAAGATTCAAAATCTGGAATATCTTATTTTCCCTAGTTTTTTAAATGCTAAAACCAACCAAAGTCATCCAGGAAACTTACCATTGCAAGGGACAAACAGATGTTTAATTTAAAGAAATGAGGCATTTAAGAAACTGGTTTTGGGCCAGGAGGTAGTAGACTAAGTGCCTGCTTAGGCAAGCACAGAGAAAGGGTTCAATCCTTGGCACCACACACCATATTAGCCCTGACTCTGGGAGCACTGAGTCAGCCACATAGACTGGGTGTGGTGGTATACGCCTGCAATCTCAGCACTAGGGAGGCTGAAAACAGGAGGATCCATGTGAGTCCAATCTGCATAATGAGACTCTACCAAATACAGAAGAAGAAGAAGAAGAAGGAGGAGGAGGAGGAGGAGGAGGAGGACGAGGAGGAGGAGGAGGACGAGGAGGAGGAGGTGGAGGAGGAGGAAGAGGAGGAGGAGGAAACAAAGAACAAAGAAGAAGAAAAACTGGTTTTCAGGATGCTAAATATCATTCATTTTATTAATAGCTTCCTTTCCCTCTTGCAGGTTGGAGAACACATTTAACTTTAGAATATGATGCTAAATAGAATGAATTAATCCTCATTTGTAGAAGAGTTTTTATGGGTTGAATATAAACCCCAGCTGACTTCTCATGCATCAGCCTAAGAAGCTACTCAAATGGCTAGGAACAGAGACTCCTTCGTGACTGCGCTGGGCTCTGTCACCAGGGTAGTCCACAGCAGTGTGTCCACCATGGCTTCATCATGGCCCTAGGAAAGAGCCACTGCCACAGGATTGCGGTGAGAAAAATATATAGCAGCAGTACACAGCTCATTCTCATCTGTGACACAAGGCAAAGGAGGGACTGTCCCTTTTGCGCAATGCCACAGCTCTCAAGAGGAAAGTCCTGAAGTAGCAGAAGACTCTTGGGAATGATTGAGGGAAGTAGGACATTTTATAATGATGATTAAGCATGACTAAGTACTCACTTGCAGAAAATTACTTCCAAATTGAGTGGAATACCTTAGAACAACATCATTTGTTCCTCTGCCAAGCAAAAATTGGGATGACAAAAATATAGTTTTTGTGAGGGAAACTGAACTGAAAACTCTGTGCATTAGTTTTCAGGAGGTTTAATTCACTGCCATTAGAGTAACACGTAAGCACTTCTCTTTTTGTTGCACTTAGCTACATACATGTATTTGTAACTGCCCCCTTCATGAGACACAAATATATTTCACTCACAGAATAATGAAGGAGACATTTAATTTGCTCATAGTTTGAGAGATTTTGTTCTTTTTCTGTCTGGCATCATGATGGAAAGCACATAAAGAAGGACATGATGAGGTGAAGGTTCTTGCTGCATGGCAGAGCAGGAAGGGCAGGAACCATATGTAGTTCCCAAAGTCAAACCTCCATAACCCCCTAGAGACATGGAGTCAATCCTTAGGCATCCACCAAGTCCATCAAGTTGCCAATCACAAGTGGCTATCACAGCATTACACAGCATTTTTGCAGGAATGGAGAGAGGACTTTATGCTTTATTATGGAAGAAAAATCAAGATTAGTGTTGTTAAAATAGCTATGCAAAATTGACTAAAAATTTTAAAAATCTTCTCCCCTCTTGGTTAGATTTTTTGGAAAATATGTCTCAGAGATTTTTAAATGCATCCTTCTGAATGATGGGCCCTAGTTTCAAATACAATTCATGCAAAGTTAGAGATGTGTGGGTCTGCTACAGAGTGACAACACCAAGAACACAGGTCATACAGCAATGAAGCAGGGTGAGCAACATCAACAAGACACTGATTCTTTAATACTCACATACGTTAAACTTTATGATAATATATTACATTTAATGATGATTGGCTGACAAGTAACATAGCTTTCTTTGTTTTTGTACTTTAAGGAAGAGTCTACAGGGTGTTCAGGTTCTCGCCACTAGATTAAAGTCATAGTGATCTAGGGCTGGGATTATAGACACACATGACCACACAGTCTCAATTGTTATCTTAGTGTACCCCAGGGGTGGGGCTAGCACAGCAGGCCAGCAGATCAAAAACCCTGCCCCTGAGCCTGTTTGCAAGCACTTTAATATACTGAGCTAGACTCTGTAGAATATGTTGGATATTTCCAGGGAAATTAAGTTTTATTTGTGTTTTACTATGGCCCTTATATTCTTGTTGAGTCATTTGTTTAAAAGGATTCATTAGCACCTGCTTACATAAGCTCAGGGACCAGGGTTCAATTCCAGGCAACACATGCCCCACCAGTCCAGCCCCCTGGGTGTGCTGAGCTGGCCACTGAGCCAGGTGTCATGGCACACACTTTTAGGCACACACTTGTAATCCCAGCTCTAGGGAGGCTGGAAACGGGAGGATCACTACGAGTCTGAGCCACATAATGAGAACTTGTACCAAATACAAAGAGGGTTCATTAAATCACATAACAGGGCAAGAGAGAGAGAGAGAGAGAGAGAGAGAGAGAGAGAGAGAGAGAGAGAGAGAGAGAGAGAGAGAGAAGATACAAGAAAGAGAAGAGAGACAGAAATTGTGCTAAAATTATTAATTCTCTGATATGGTTTTTATATAGAACATATGCAATACTATGTAGGGTATATAATACAGCACAAAAATAATGTGCTTTATTATAGACTGTTTTGGAGATATTTATGTACATAGCAAAAAATTTGGACACATGGCTTGAAAAACAATGAATAACCACATATGCCTCAAATCTGAACCTCATAACCTTTTGTCAACTCTACGGAAATTTTTCTTTCAAATTAAGGTTTCTGTCTTTATGCAAGTGAAATGTTTAAAAATAAAATAGGCATAAAGGAGCAGAAAATATTATTTATTGACAGATTGATGAGCAAAGAATTTTCAAAATATTAAAAATTTCAAGTGAGTTTGACAAGAAAGATAAAGAATAGGGGAGATTTATGAAAGATTCATCATTCACATTGAGTGTAGTATGGAGCTGATCTGGAGACATGCGAACATGAGATTGACATGAATAAGTGAAGAGCAGAAGGGAGAAAACACACAGCTATATCTAAAAATAAACTCTGCCTTATTTTTGTCTTGATAAGCAGTCACCATAATAAAAGAATTAATGTTGGTAGGTACAATATGCCAGATAAAGGCAGGCGTAGTTCATTTTGTCAATCAGAAAAATGGAAGCATCTCTGACAAAAACATGACACAATAAATATTACATGCCATAATAAATGATAGAGTAGAATTACAGGAATGAGCAACAGAACTGTCTTGAAGTGCAGCATGGCTCATGTATTATCATGAAAGAAATAAGTAGATTATGGCTCAGGATGGGAAGCAAGAATCCACATGGGAAGAGGACATTCAAAATGTTTCCCAATGTGTGAGAGACTGTCTACTGTGGAGGGAATAGGCAGAAAGTCTGATGAGGGAGAAACACTTCTGATAAGTTATAATGCTTTAGAATGAAAACCTTGGAAGATGGTACATTTTATACAGAGTTGTTCAATAAAGAGCCAGTGCTATTGCTGGGAGCTCTTAAATAAACCTTTAAAACAAAAACAACAACAAAAAAAAAGATCCTGAAGCTTTATTTTCTTATTCTGTTTTCTTTTGTGCTTGGTAAACTTAAATTTTCGATTTTCTCTCCCACTGAGTTAGATCAGCACTTCCCATAGGTATAGTGTTCTTCTGAGCACTAATAGGAGTTAAAAAACAAAACAACTAGAACAATAACAACAACCTCCATAATAAACAGATTGTGAAAATTGTAAGTTAAGGAAAATCTAAGTTTCTAGTACTGCAATATTTCCAATAATTTTAATGCACTATGTTGTATTTTAATAGCCATGTAGAAAGTATACCACCAAGCACTTCCCTGGGTTATTTAAAGTAGATGTGTTTGTGCCTTACATATTCTCAGAACACTTCCTGGAGCATTAGATACTTTCATCACATTGGATAATCCTTATGGTAGGTTGTACACATTCATGAGGATGTTTAAGACATATGAACTACAAGAGCCAGCAAGACAGCTCCACAGTCTAAATGCCTGTTTAGGAAAATACAGGGACTGGAATTCAATGCTCAGCACCACATGCGGCCATGCCGAACCTCTGAGACCCGCTGTGGTCGTGCATCATAATCCCAGAGCTGGTGAGGCTGACGGTAGGAGGGTCACTATGATCTGAGCTGTGTAGTGAGACGCTTGACTAAATATGTGTATAAAACTTATGAATTACAAAATTCACAATATGTCACAGGCTAATCATTGAATATTTAATTGTTGTTCAAGAATATCATTTTGATACATGCATAAAAGTCTATGCTGCAATTATTATTATTATTATTATTATTATTATTATTATTATTTGTGTGTGTGTGTGTGTGTGTGTGTGTGGAACTGGGGACTGAATTCAGACCCTTGTGCTTGCCAGGGAAGCACTTATTCCACTGAACAGTCTCCTTGGCCCCTTTTTTTATTATGGATTAGGAATAGTGTACAAAACAATAAAGCTCATTTTGCATTGATGCATATTTGTATTAGTGTAAGTATACTATTGAAGAGTAGCTTCTGAATTTATAGTGCTAAATATTTCTTTTAAAAAGGCAAGACCTGTGGGCTGGAGATATGACTCAGTGGAGTAGGTGCTTCCGTGGCAAGCACAAGGGTCTGAGTTCAATCCCCAGTTCTGCCAAAAAAAAATAATAATAATAAATAAATAAATAAATAAAAAGGCAAGACCTGAAAAATGACATTTCTTTCTAATGGAAGCAAGATGACACTAAAGAAACTTACCTTTTACTATAAAATTTAAAATGGAGGTGTTTTCATTTAGACATTTCATTCAATTGTACTTCTAGGTCAAAGAAAATAAAATTGCATTTAAATAAATGCTTCTTTATACAGCTGTCATTATGGACTTAGATTTCCTTAGAATTTATCCTGATCTGACATTTGCTGAAATTTAAAGATGTGCCCGGACATCTACTATTTGTTACAAACTTCCCATTGAAAATGTAAAATTCTAAAAGAAATAACAAAAGTTTAGTTGCTTTATAAAATAGTTCATGGCAGCTAAAAATAATCCAGTAATAATTTATTATATTTTCTACCATAAATGAAAATTTAGTCTTCTTCTATTAACATTTGTTGACTCAGTAATAATGTGGCAACTTACAGATTCCTGCTATTTTTCTTCTTGTAAAATCCTTAATATTTTTAATTCAAAAATGGTGTTTAAATCTTGAATATTAAAACAATAATATTTATTGACTAATTTATTAATGTCTTACTGCACAGCTCAGACTCATAGTGATCCTCCTATTTTCAGCCTTACCAGCTCTGGGATTATGATAAAATTTAAAATTATCTGTAAATGAAATGAGACTCATTCTATCACTTTTTCACCTTTATTCCTCTCGTTGTTGCCATGTTTGGCCTATGTTCTCTCCTTTATAGTCAGTTACTTTTACTTGAAGGTCAAAATGTATGACATTTCCAAGTTAAATATAAGGCTGTAATTACTTCCTTATCTCAACACCAAGCTAAAGAATTTTCAATTAATTCAAAATTAATAAACTTGAGAGCATCTATTCAGAAGCAGTATTGCCTGTAATTGTCAGTATGTATTTCATTAAATGTAAGTAACTATGTGTATAAAAGTTTGAACTTAATAAGCATTGGTCAAATCTTTTCAAAAGTACAATACTTATTGAAAATCACAGTATTATAAGAATTCAAATTCAACAATACATGGTCAGGGAAATAGCCAAGCAGCACAGAGCTTTCCTGGCAAACACAAGGTCCTAAGTTTGATTTCTGGCATCTATCTGTCTATCTGTCTGTCTATCTATCTATCTATCTATCTATCTATCTATCTATCTATCTATCTATCTATATCTTCACATTGAGCAGTCTGGAATTCTATAGCGATCTGCTATCATTTTAATTCCAATGTCATTTGAACAAATACTTAAATTTCTAATCAAATAGCAATTTATTTATCTATTTTAAACAAATAGATTAAATAATTATCAAAAGGTTGAGAACACCATCATTTTATCTTAGAACTGTATTTTTTTGTTATTCTTGATTTCTGTGGAATCAGGGATTGAACTCAGACTTTTGGACTTGCCAGGGAAGCACTTATTCTACTGAGCCATCTCCCTGACCCTTGCAGTTTGCTTTGAAAGTGTCTATGCAATCACCTTATTCCCCTGAAGATGATTTCAATCTCTATAGGTCATGAGGCCCTTGACAAAGTTCACATTGCTTTCTCAGAGACTCAGAATTATTTATATATTGCATTCTAATTTGTATTGTGAAGGTTTCATGCCTGCCTGTATTTCATGTATTCACTCAAGAAGGATTTGCTGATATCCATCTCTATATCTATCAGCATCTATATCTATATCATCTATATCTATATCTATATATGTGTCTATATTTGCATGTGCATTGATAATTGCATCGATATGGACATCTATATATGCATGTGTATCTATATCTATCTATATATTTGTGTATACTTGCACATGTTTATCACTATCCTTAGCTCTAGGAACAAAATCATGAAAAGGAAATTTCACTAAGAAGGTTGCATCATTCAAGGAACAGTGACAGAAACAGTAAATAAAAAATATGGAGCTATTTGTGATCATAGATGGGAAGAGGAATTTAAAAAGAGTTATGATCCAGATTCCAGATTCTGATTACTGAAGTAACTTCTAAAAGACATGAAATCCATATTTTGTAAAAATGTGTTAGCTCACTATTAGTATAACATACACTTGAGAGAAACCATCTTATAAATAGAAAAGCCCTATTTTGATTTAAAGACTATTTGGTCCTGTTATTTGAATGCATATTGAAATAGAATATCATGTCACAGTGAACAGTGAACAGTGATTAGATTCTTCTAGAAAGAGTCCAATCATTTCATGGCTGGAAGTTGAAAGAACAACCAAAAGAACAATAGGAAGGGTTTGGAGTTTATTTTCTTCCTTTCTGGGTAGCTCTCTCATTACCTGAGATCTCTCACTTGGCCCCACCTAAAAAAGGTTCCACCAAGCACCACATACATGAGGACCCAAATTTAAAAATAGGTTTCAGACAGCCAGCAAGATAGCTCATTGGACTAAAGGTCCTGCTTAGCCAAATACAGGGGCCAGGATGTGATCCCCAGCACCACCTGCTGAACCAGCCCTGCCTCCTGGGCATGGTGAGCCTGCAGGAGAGACACATGGTGGTGGCACAAGCCGGTAATCCCAGCACTGGGAAGGCTGAGAGCAGGAAGACTGCTATGGGTCTGAGCGTGTAGGGAGTCCATGTACCAAATACATTTCAGAGAGAGAGGGAGGGAGGGAGGGAGGGAGGGAGGAAGGAAGGAAGGAAGGAAGGAAGGAAGGAAGGAAGGAAGGAAGGAAGGAAGGAA